>AP025060.1:1241390-1300020 GCA_036186865.1 Eustoma russellianum | reverse complement strand
ATAAAATAAGCAATATACCTTTGTACTTATAAAAAGAAGTAAATGCTTATTACAGGGGGAAAAGTTGTATATTAGTCGATAAGCATCATGTTTTGGCTAATTAATAAAGTGAAAAACAATTTGAGGAACTACAAACTTAGCAGAAAAAAAGGACATTCAATTTTTTTTTAAAAAAAAAGACAATGGTTTTTACACGTGGCGGCGCGTGAATGGAGACCTCATGTTTTACCTCATTTCTAGCCTCTACTGATCTCAACCCCCATCCCATGATCGTTTGCATTCAAGACGAAACAAGTTCAGCTCAAATTCCTTCGAAATTGAGTTGGCCTTCAATTGGAACATATTTCAAGCAAATTAAAGAAAAAACAGTGTCTTTAATTCAAAACTCTGTATGTACGAGTATAAACAATTACTTTTAGCTACACCATTGGTCTTAACAATATTATTGTGTTTAACTTTATCATATTATGCTGAAAAATCAGCTAATACAGTATTTTTTTAGACAGAGAGAGTAATATTATTGGATCATATTATTTTTGACAAAAAGCATATTATTATTTCAATACAACTCTTATATTTAATTTATTATTTGTATCAAACAAAGCAACTAGTATAAAATCAGATTATATATATATATGTGCGTGTGTGTAGTAATATTAAGTTTGAGTATGCTCGTGATTAACGTCTCGAATATCAATATGCTTTAAATTAGTTTGTTAAACATATGAGACGAGCTTGATTCAATCTCAAACTTTATCAACTAAACTAATCTGAATTCAATCTCGAATTTAATAAACTAAACTAGTCGGGTAAAACTTGAATCAAACCCAACCAACTCACCACCTGATTTGCATAAATAGTGATAGGAGTTTCTTATTCTGGAAGAGTAGGTGGTCGCACGTTAGTAATTTAAAATTTATATTTCATATTGCACTTCACACTAATTTATATAAAGTATTCAATGGCAGCTTTGATGAGAAAGAGCAAACTTTATTGTATTTTTAATGTAGAAAAAAAAAACCTAATTTTCATCGCACGTTTGAAAGTAAATTAACATCTATTATATACGGCTTTGAAAACCTTGGTGTGACATGCAGCAATGTTTTGCCAAAGTCATGGCGTGCCAATTTGACTTTTGACACGCCACGTTTCTGTCAAAACTGTAGTGCACACTATGGTTTGCCAGAACTGTATTGTGTATCACGGTTTTGACAGAAACGTGGTATGTCTATCCTTATTTTTCTTATAAAACCATCTTAATTTCAGACTAGTTTAGTTGATAAAGTTTGAGAAACGTGGTATTGTGTATCAATGAGTTAAAACAGACTCAGATTGGATGTAGGCGGTAGAAACGATTGATCTGATGTGCTGTTTCCTTTCATCTGTAGATGCAGCTATATACTTTTAGACTGCTTATCGTATTTCACATGATAAAGATCTCTCGTCAACTTTGGACCTCCCGATCGTTGTCTAACTATTTCGTTTGTGAAGATTTATATGAGCGTTCATGATGTGTCTACAACAAATCCAACAAATGTGGGCAGTACCAGTTGTGAAGGTGCACAAGTGTATTACGTTGATATCTTTGGACATCTGAGAGTAATACTGGAGGATGCATCTCGTCACATACGCTTGTGAAAATTCTACCAGATATAGAAGATGAGGAAACAATGATGATGTTGACGATTACTATAATAAAGACAATAAAGAGGGCGATAAAGATGAAAAAGAGTGTTTAGAGGACCTTGAAGAGGAGGAAGATGAACCAGGAGAATATGAGCCAACAATATCTCGTCTGGATGCAAGCGATCCATTTCTTGAAGATTGTGGCCATCCAAAGGACATAATAATTCATGGCCGGGGTGGGCTTGAAGAATGTCTATGGAAGTATAGTTAACCAGATAAATTAGAGTTGAATATGCTATTCAAAACCTACGCACTCAACACGAAGTTGACCGTGTATACCACTGTATGTAAGGTGAGCAGCATAATTCATTGCAGCCATGCTTTGTAACTATAGTTTAAATGATAGAAACATCAACACACAAACACATGCAATTTAATTTACAATGACACAATTAAATAAAGAAATATATATATGCCATCCGTATGAGACTATCTGTGGAACCACAAAAACCATCCTTTTACGCTCTCAACACAAGGTCAACCAAACGTCAGGAGTGTCCGAGGTCTATACCACTGCATGTAATTTGACTCATCTGTCAGGATGTGAAACCATGATATAGCTCTCTCAATCTGGTGCATTCGATCACTCCGCTTCTGTATGAATATAACATGGGATTGCACATAATCGACATTCTTTACCCTATTCGCCATCGCATGTAGTGCACCGATAAACTTGGACGACACCTCTTATGCCAGCTCAAATTGTCTCATTAATCTATGGGGGAGGTTGTAGCGACCCGTTCTGAGTCCTAATACTCGAAACGACTCACTCGCCGTATCTGACTAAGGAGAATACAAGACGTCAGTACAATTCAATTACACGTCATCAATGTGACGCAAAATCGATGTCAGTAGAAGCCATAAATAAAAATCCTCAATAAAATAATCATCATCATTATTATAAACTTCTAGGAAAATCTAGTTCGATATAAATGTCAAATGTAGATGCTAAATACTAAACCTCCAAAATTACATAAAATCAAATCCATAACTATGTCTCAGCTAAATCTTCGAGAATCTCATCATAATACCATCAATCTTGAAATCTCCACTCCTGCTCATCCTCAGGTATACTAACTCGATCACCTGTCTATATGCAAAAATGATTAATAACGTCGGGTGAGCGACATACATTGCCCAGCAAGTAACCTGCCTATATTTATCATGAAATTATACACGGAGAAACAAGTGTAAATAAAATAAATCAATAACGAAATAGAAAATAGCACACTTCTCTTCACAAAAAAAGTTTACATTCTTACCTTCCATACCAACCAAGCAACAAAAGCACCCGCAACTAAGTCAGCAACACACAAGTGTTAGCACAATCAAAATCGATGATGCAGTTTCAAAACCGATGCAATGCGATAAAAATCAATTCCCGGTATTCAAATTCGATTTCCAAAATATCCGTTTTCCAATTTTCAAATCCAATTTCAAATGTTCGATACGATACGATGTTTCGATCATCAATACCAATACGATTTCGATGCAATGGCCGTGGCTCTTACATTACAAACAACTTATACCGCAAGACTTACGAATTGATCCCCCAATGGTCAAATATGCCATAGACGCTCTATCGAAATAGTCAAATATGTCTGGACGCTCCAATTGGCGGTCAAATATACCCGGACGCTCTATCAAAATAGTCAAATATGTTCGGATGCTCCGTTTGTTTGGGACCAATTCGGCTTACCGATATATTTCCTTTGCGAGGGTGACTTTCAAATATGCGATGCAAATTTCAAAACGATTTTCAAATATCGATACGATTTTCCAAATACGATTTCAAATATCAACTTTCCAAAGCAATTTCCAAATGTTCGATGTTTCAAATATTTTTCAAACGATCAATATCGATCAAGTCAAATACAGTCAATTCCAATCACATCTAATACGATTACACAAATATCAAATACGATCACATGTCAAATTGGGATATCAATGTCTTAATACCCACCACTGACATGTACGTATATACACATATATACCCAAGCTCATACATGTGCATATACATGTATACACATACACGCACCAAATCATATATCAATATATATATATATATATATATATATATATATATATATATATATATATGTATATATATATATATATACGGTCCACCCATGCATATTCATACTCCCACCATTATAACCTCCTTTTTAGACTCCTTGCAGCAAGCGACAATTTGCTTCCCGTGGATTGCTGTGAGTGCAATAGTTGGCCATGCTTAAGAGTATTGGAATGTAACTTACTGTTGTGGTACATCTAATGGAACGATTGTGTGCAGTTGGCATAAAAGTAAAGCACTCTGCTGCTTTGTAAATAATTTCTTTTTATAAGTACATCTGATGGAACGATTGTGGAACAAGTTGATTCTCTAACATTCCCCCAACAAGTTGATCATTCGGTTCTCCAATGCTCAACTTGCGCAGTGCTGTTTCAAAGACTCTCCCAGGCACTGCTTTAGTAAGTATGTCGGCAAGCTGTTCTTCAGACTGTACAAAAGGTATCTCCACTATCCCCTCATCTAGCTTCTCCTTTATAAAGTGTCTATCAACCTCGATGTGCTTTGTCCTATCATGTTGTACTGGGTTTTCAGAGATGCTTATCGCTGCTTTGTTGTCACACTTCAACTTTGCTGGTCTTTGTTCCGAGAAACCAACTTCTCTTAGCAACTTGTTGAGCCACATAATTTCAACAATACCCTTTGCGATTCCTCGAAATTCTGCTTCTGCACTTGATAGTGCAACTACCTTTTGTTTTTTTACTTCTCCACGTTACAAGGTTTCCTCCTACCAAAGAGAAGTATCCCGACGTTGATCTTCTATCAACCAGATTACCTGCCCAATCTGCATCAGTGTATACTTCGATTTCAAGGTGTTTGTGATTTCTGAACCAGATTCCCTTTTCATATGTTTTCTTTAGATACCTCACGATTCTCATAACTGCTTCCATATGATCTTTCTGAGGCTTGTGCATGAATTGACTCACCACTCCAACAGCGTATGCAATGTCCGGTCTTGTGTGAGAGAGATATATGAGTTTCCCTACCAGCCTCTGATATTGTACTTTGTCAACCTCTGATGCATCTTCTCGGATCTCTAGTTTTTGATTAGTCACCATTGGTGTGTCACTGGGCTTACATTCAAGCATGCCTACCTCGATCAGAAGATCCAGGGTATACTTCCTCTGCGATATGAATATGCCTTGTTCAGATCGGTGCACTTCGATTCCCAGAAAATACTGAAGCTCTCCTAGATCTTTCATCTCGAATTCAGCGAAAAGACTCTTTCTGAGCTGAACAATTTCTTCCTCATCACTGCCTGTAATCACCATATCATCCACATAGATAATCAAACAGGTAACTAAAGTACCTCTCCGTTTGAGGAACAAGGTATGATCAGCATTACTTTGCTTGTATCCATTTCTTTTCATTGCCATGGTGAAGCGCCCCGCTCCCAAACCCTAGCATCGGGAACAGTGCACCCGCCGTATCTCGCTGAGGAGAATACAAGGTGTTGAATCAATCTCTTATCACATCGGAAATAACGTAGAAATTATTCTCGCAGAAACGTAAATCATAACTTAAATTAAACTCCATCAATCGTCATTACATTACTGAATAAAAATTCTAATAATAAAAGTACTAAAGAAGTCTGTGAACCCCAAAAGATAACTACGAAAAATCAGCTGCAGAGTTCCCCTCGTATCCTAGCTGCAGCTATCAACCAGCCCACTTAGCTATGTCCGTCCCGTCCTCAACAAAGAGGTGCTCAAAGTCCTCATCCGGTTCACCTGGGAAGTAGGGGTGAGTGACAGAAATCACCCAGTAGATGCCCGCCTCAAACAAATACAAAACATACATACCGAAATGATATAGCCACATAGCACATAAACATGATATAACATATAGCACATACATATAAGATAACATGCATAAGATAAAGTAAATGCGGTAAGTAAAGCACTCCATATAAAAATGCGCAAGTACGTGATGCATGCTCAATTAACGTGTCACACGCAACAAGAATCATGTCATGCAATATGCCCTAGACCTATATGCAATGCATGATCCCGGGATTGACTTGATGCCTGTAGCCCGTACACTACAATCCATCCTGACCGATGCCCATGACCCGTACACCATGATCCACCATGACCGAGTACCCATGGCTCGTACACCATGATCCACTCCATTCGAGCGTCTGAGACCCGTACATCTCAACCCACTCCAAATGCAATGCAAGTGCCATGAATGCAACAACCAAATCGCCTGGGGTCCGTACGCCCATCCTCACCATCTCCGGCACTCAATATTTGGCTTCGTAAAATTTTCGAATATTGGAAAGTTGTTATTTATTACCACCCTTATTTTTTTTCCTTAGCTTGTATTAATTTACTAGAATTTTCTACTAATTTACCATATGGTTCCCTTATTTAATTCTATTTATTACTATTAATTTTTAATCACTTAAATTTACCAAACTTCAGAAATTAAGTGAAAATAATTTAATTTTAACCTTTTATATTTCCTGAAATTTATTTGAATTTTATTGGTATTTAATTATATATCCTGGCCTGATCCACCAGACCTGATACATTTTTTTTTGAGAGGTAAGTAGGCCGCCTTCGGTCCGACCCGCTGGCCAGTCGACCCGGTCCGTTGGCTGGCCTGTTCTCTGCTTTAATTTAATTATTTATTTATTTATCTAATTTGATGTTCCACCAGTGGCAACGCGCACTGTGATTTGTTTTTCGATCCCAACCCCCATTTCCTCCTATGTCCAGTCTATAGGAACCTATTCTAAGGTCAAAACACAACTTCTTAAAGACTCCTAATGTAAAAGTTCCCCTTTTTCCCATTTTTTAAGGATATTTTGTTTTCGATTCAATCATACCACCAATTTCACACACACATACACGCAAATAACAGCCATAAATAATATATCTCATGCTTTCCAACATATACAAAATTCACAACTTAAACAAATAAAAACAACGAAACAAAAATCACAACTTAAACAAATAAAACAACGAACACATTAATATATCATCAAAGCATGCATGAATCATATCCGTTTGAGGGGGGAAGAGGCACCTACCTTTTTGACGAATTAACTTCCTTCTCCTCTAGGCTCGAATCTAAACAATTGTAGTATAAACATCAATACCTAATAATAAAGGTTAATTTGGCTAACTTAAAATAATTAGTTCGTAGCTTTCTATTTTATTCCTATTTGTCATACCAACATATATATACACAATATAGAACATAGTATTTTATATTTTAAATAAAACAATTTCCAAATATAATTTGAAGGGTGGTCAGTGTCTAACCCCTATAGCCACTCAAATTTTTCAAATCATACAAATATTTACACCACGACACATATTTATATTCATTTACTTGAAATAATGTTCTTATAAAAGAAATCATTTGAATTCTCATATGTTGATAAATGTTAATAAGAATACCTTGATATACTATTCCAAAAAAGATACAGTTAGTGGGCCCACAGTTTCAAAAATGTCCATTCACAATATTGGCCACTAAGCACAAACAGCAGTTCCACACGTATATATATTTTATGTAAATTGTCTATGAAGGTACCATATATGATTCACATATGGATTCTTTAAATAACCATATAACATTTCAAACTTTCAAAAATCTTCACGGTAGTACCTCATTTCAATTTCGCAATTTCACATTTTTTTTCCAGTCGGCATACATATATATAACTACGTATATATATTCGGCCACACACATACACATATATTCATTCATCTATGCACAAGCACGTACTTATATATGTTCCAAGATTAATATCAAAATAACGTATAGGTTTGCAAAAATCATAGCAAGTATAGGGAGATTACTTACAACATGTACATACATACAATTATCAATCTATGTAAATCATAAATAAACGTGCATGATCCGATTTGATACGAAAATAACTATAATTTATACCAAAATCATGGCAAATATAGGTAGGGTACTTACATCTCTTTGCTATATTATATCGTAAATCGAATTTGAGTTGGATTGACGCAAAAAGGCCTCTCTTCTTCTTCCTTGAACTCTCATCCGCTGGGGTGATTGTGATTGTAAATTTGTTTCTCTTCTTGCTAGTGGGGCCGGCAGCTGCAAGGGAATTAGGGTTTGTAGCTGATTTTTTTTTGTTTTGTTTTGGTAGGTAGACTATAGGTAGATATAAATAGATAAACAAAAGGTAGTTAGGTTTAGAAAACTTCCTTATGGATGTAGTTTGATTTAGGAAAAGTTAATCCTTTGAAATTTGATTTCTAACCACCTACTTTTCCGACCTAGTTTATTTAAGATAACCTTTCATTATTATTATATTTATCTATTATATATTTTTTTTCCTCCTTAAAGAGGCGGACATAACACATGGTGAACCTTCCAAACCACGCCCGAGGAGATTGCTTCAAGCCGTAAAGAGACCGCCTAAGTCTGCATACTTCATTTTCTCAGAACTCATCAGAAAAGCCTGGTGGTGCCTCCATATATACTTCTTCCTTTAGTTTCCCGTGTAAAAAGGCATTCTTGATATCGAACTGATACAATGGCCAATTCTGATTTACCGCGATAGAGAATAACACTCGAATCGTATCAATCTTGGCTACAGGTGAAAAAGTTTTAGAATAGTCAATTCCGTAAATTTGCGTATACCCTTTTGCTACTAACCTGGCTTTATATCGTTCAATAGTACCATCGGCCATGTATTTGATAGTGAACACCCACCGACACCCTACCGGCTTCTTTCCCTTAGGCAGCATACACCTTTCCCAAGTATTATTTTTCTTCAACGCATCCATCTCCATTTCCATGGCTTCTTTCCACTCTTTTCTCCTGATGGCTTCATCTGCGGTTCGTAGGACCTCCTCTGCGCACAACAAGGCACTAAGGGCTTTTGACTTTTCTGTGGTCACTGACAAATTCACTGGATATCTAGCTCACCGAGTTGGCGGTTCTGGGGAGTACCTATCAGGTGGTATCCCTCGGTTACTCCGTGGTAGAAGAGTTCGCACCTGTGGCTCATTCAAGGAGTTAGACAGTTCAACAGCATGAGGTTCAATAACAAGTGTAGTAGATGGACAAGTATCTGGAGGAGACCCACTTACCTCATGAGGAGTATTCACAGAGGGAGAAGTAGAGGGAAGAAGCATTTCACCTTCGGTACTGTCTGCCATGGATTTAGATGACTCGGTGACGCCATCTACTTGCCCGTGTTGGCCAACCTCTGACTCCTTATTGTTGTTGACCCAGTCGAAAGGTTCCCAGTTGGTTGGTTCACTACGAGACTCCCCTTGAACCAAAGACTGGGATCGGAAGAAATATTCTGTTTCGAGAAAGACACAATCAAGAGTAATATGGATACGATGAGTACGGGGATTGTAGCAGCGATACCCTTTTTGATGGGTAGCGTATCTGACAAAGAGACACTTTTCGGCACACGGATCCAGCTTGGTACGGTCTTGTTTAGGGACATGAATATAGACAGTACACCCAAAAATCTTGGGTGGAAGGGTCATTATAGATGGTATGGTGACTTGAAGGGCTAGGGTTTGAATAGACGTTTGGTGATGGAGAGTGCGAGAGGGAAGGCGATTGAGAAGGTATGTTGCAGTGACAATGGCCTCAGCCAGAAATGTTTGGGGACACCTGCTTCGAACATCATTGCCCTAGCCATTTCAAGGAGTAGGCGGTTCTTGCGCTCAGTAACCCCATTTTGTTGGGGAGTATTTGGACAAGAGGTTTGATGAATAATCCCATTTTGTTGAAAGAAATTTTGAAGATGATTGGACATATACTTTCCCCCATTATCAGAACGAATGATTTTAATATCCTGATGAAACTGATAGGGCTGAACAAAAATTTTGAAAACCGGACCAAATAACCGAACCGTACCGATCCAAACCGTTTAAAACCGGACCACAGTTTAACAGCCGGTTTACATATAAAAGAAAAACCGGACTGTTTTTTCCGGTTCGGTTTTGGTTCTGAAAATTGTAAACTGTAAAACCGGACCGGACCTATTTAATAATATATATTAAATATTTTTGGCATTTTTGATTTTCCTACTATTCTTCACTTTTCCAAGAAACTTCCCCACTATTCTAGACCTAGTATTCTTCAACTTCCATAACACCTTCAGGCACGTAGATTTAGGTATTCCCCTTTCTAATTTTCCAATTTCCAATTTCCTTTTCCCATCGCCTGCTACCCTAATTTTCTTCAGCCTTCAGGAACTTTCTTTTCCCCAAATTACTTTTGCCCAAAGTCCCGTGTCCAAGTTCCCTCTTGGTCTATTCTCAATCTCTTCTCTTCAGTCTTTTCCATCTCTATTCTCTCAGTTTTTCTCTTCGACTGTGGTTATCCGTTGTTCTCTTTCTTTGTTTTCGGACTTTTCTGAAAAATGTTTAGGTGATGAGTGAACGGGTGGTATGTTTTGGAACTGAAGGGCCAAAAGCTAGAGCTTCAACTTCTTGATATTGCTCAAAAACAGGTACAAAATAATGCACCTCTGGTTTACTTGTACTCTGCTCAATAATTTGTGGCGTAAAGGTAGCGTTTTATGTATAAGTGATGGTAAAATCAGAGAAAGTCTTCTGCTGTTCAAAGACCTTGTCCCTTTCAGCAACAGCACGAACAAGATCAGGCTTCAAACGATGGTCAACAAATTCCTCAAACCTTTCTATTTTTTCTTGCCTTATAGCATCCATTTATGCCCTGAGCTCCTGATAAGTTCGTGCAAACAAATTTCAAGTTGAATAAAATAAAAATCTTCCGTGGTAGCATAAGGGAAGACGATGACCGGAAAGTCTCTCTCTTGAACTGCGCCACTCCAAATTCCAAACGAGTTGGCCAGCGATTTCCCGACTGCGAAACGAGGGCTTATAGGTTTGTTCTATTACGTATATACATACAGATTTATATACATAGTGTGATATCTGGTTAAGTGTGAATTTCCAGTTAACATGATTCTATATGAGAAGTGTGAAATTCCAGAACCAACATTGAAAGACATAGTTGACAAGGTTGCTGATTCAACAGAGTTAAACCGGACAAAACTGGAGCCAAACCGAACCAAACTGGACCGGTCAACCAATTTGTTGACCGGTTTCAGTCCAGTTTCGGTTTTGATATTCCCAAACCGTTACAAACAGTTTGGTTTGTAATATACCTAAAAACCGACCGAACCGAACTAAGTACACCCCTAGAAACTGAGTTTGGACTAAATGAAAAAACTCAATAACTTTAGAATGGACCTCTGATTTATGTTTGATAAAGTAGACCCATGTCATTCTAGAATAGTCATCGATAAACAGAACAAAATATTGAAACCCTTGGGAGGTGGGTGAAGGTGCAGGCCCCCAGACATCTGTATGGACTAATGAAAAACAATGATCAACACGGGTATTATTTGGAAGAAATGTACTACGATGATGTTTGGCCAAAATACATGCTTCACAAGTAGTAGACATATCTATATGAGTAAACAAAGTAGGGAGTAGAGTACGAAGATAACCAAACGATGGGTGACCTAATCGCCGATGCCACAACCACAGTTGTCGTTGAGCCGTCCCGTGGGCAAGATTAGACTGACCCTGTTGAGTTACCTCCTCCACATAGTACAGTCCTCCGCGTTCAATGCCACGCCTAATAATCTCCCTCGAGTGAATATCCTGCAAGAGGCAAAAGCGAGGGTATAAGAGGGCAACACAATTAAGCTGTTTAGTAAGCTGACTCAAGGAGAGTAATTTAGAGGCCAAAGTTGAAACATAAAGACAGTTATCCAGTCGAAGATGTGGAGAGATTATGACAGATCCACTGCCTTTGACTTGGACAAGTTCTCCGCTTGCAGTCTCAATGTGGGTTTTGTCACTAGTCGAAGAGAAACTAGTGAAATCATGGGGGTCATATGTCATTGTGTCGGAGGCACCGCAGTCAAGGATCCATTGGGAACATTTGGGCGGACAAGATGAGGAGATTAAGGCTTGTTGACAACTGGGGTTAAAGTGGGAAATGGGATAATCAAGGGACCGATTTTGGACTTTATGTGAAGTCTGGGGGTCAATCTGTAAGTTTCCTGGAACCTGGGGACTACGCTAAGAACTCCCTGGAAGTTGAGGACCTGTCTGAGCACTGTTCGAAATACAAGGGCCTTCTTTGCAAAATGGCCTGCTGTAATTAGTCAAAAAACTCAAGGGTACAACTGGAACAACAGAATTAGGGTTGGGTATAAAAGCCCCAACCCTAACTCCCTTACCCGTCGCAGCTGTATTGCCTCCTTCTTCCTTCTTGAGTTCGTGACTTCCAGAGGCTGCATCCTGGTCAGCGCTGGCGCCACCCGTGGTGCCCACTGCCACCGCTGCTTTTCATGGTTGCTCTCCTGCTGCCACTACTCCTTTTCCTTGTTTCGCTGTTCCCTGAGAACCCCACCATTCGGGGTATCCGACGAGTTCGAAGCAATCTTTCTTCAAGTGCTTCCTCTTGCCACAGTGTGTGCAGATAAATTTCTGTTTATCTTCTTTGTTCCCCCGCGATGAGCTCTGTGAGCGGGGGTTCTCTGCTCCTGCCCGCTTCTTGTCTGTTCTGCCTTGAATACGTAAGCCTGAACCAATCCCCAGGGATGAATCCACGGATTCTGAGGGATTTCCCCCGAGGATGGCCATTCTGGCCTCCTCTCGCCGGATAGATGCATATGCCACCTCAGGTTGTGGCAACGGTTCCTTCTTCAGTAACTCCCGTTTTATGATTTCGAACCTGTCATCAACTGTCATTAACAGTTGATACATGCGCTGCTCTTGGATCTTTTGATTATAGATGGAGATATCTTCAGGACTTTTCATGGGATTGGGATCTCTCCTGTCTATCTCCATTCATATGGTCTGCAACCTGTTCCATAGTTCATCCAATGTGCCTCCTGCTTGCTTAACTGAGTGTGCTCGCTTGTGTAGGTCAAAGACCTGTAACGAATCTGTCCCTGTTCCATAAGTGATTGCAAGACCATCCCACAGTGCTTTTGCTGTGGGATACTGTGATACGTTGTTTATAAGACTAGGCTCAATGTTTTGGATGAGCCAAGTGAATACACAATGGTCATTTACTTCCCACTGTGTGAAAGATTGATCTGTGGGCGCCGGTGGTGGGGCCACACATGTGAGGTGTCAGCTCTGACCCTTGCCCCCTACTGCTTTCTTCATTAAGGTAGCCCACAACTGATAATTATCTCCACTCAATTTAATTTCGAGTGAGAGATTATCAGGATTAGTGGGAACCTGAACATTGAGATTATTGCATAGTAAATTAACCAATTGGATGGCTAACTCACTGTTATCTGTTTTGGGTTCTTCTTCTGACATTGTGTTCTGCTGGGTTTACAGGTACTCCCTTGGTTCGATGGAAGCTGTGGCTGAGAAGGGTTAAGTGAGAACAGAGATGGTTTATTTGGATTCTGGCCTTTGTTGGTCGGGAAAGGTACCACAGGAACGATGATGACGTCTAATTGTCTGAGTTCTTTGTTGGCATTTCAGATGACTGATGGCTTTTGCTCTTCGGTTTTTTTTCTTCTGTGATGATGGCTTATTCTAAGAAGAAATTGGGACTATGATGAATCTGTGTTCTGAGTCCTGCAGGTATCAACCTGCTCTGATACCATATAGAATAGAATATAATGAAACACACTTTTTTATTTCATTGAGAACAAATGCATACACGGCCCTCTATTTATACTACTTCATCTATCTCTAGAATGGATAGTTACAATCAGCTTTTGTTTTGATTTTGATTTGTAACAACCTTTCAAACAAAGTCTATCTCTAAGTTAGGTACAATTTGATTTTATCTTTATCTCTTTTTTGATTCTCTAACAACTTCCATCACAGCTAAACTCTTCTTATGAAACCTTAGTCAAAATATTACCTAAATTTCCTTAGCAAATTCTATCCCACATCGGCAAGTGAGTGGCTGCTGTTAATTTGCACCCATTGGATCTATCAATTTTTCCTCGAACTATGAATCTTCCTATACACACCTGTATAGGTGTTATCGCATACATATATATAAATTGAAACATGATACAACTTTATACAAATTCATACATACATGTATATATATATATATAAATCGATAGATACAAGTAGGTACATACACGCATATATCAACCATCTATTCAATCACAAATACAAACATGTATGATCCGGTTTTATTACGAACATATAGACATAAGATTTGAAAAAAAAATAGCAAATATAAGAAGGGTACTCGCCTTGATCTCGTTTCCACTATACCGTACGATAATCGAAGTTGGAATAAGCAAAATTTGACTCTCTTTTTCCTTCTGCAACAGAGGATGATTGATGTTAAAACCAAAAGGCTCCTGGCCGTTTTTTCTTTTTGATGTGTTTCGGTTGGGGGAATTTAAAGAAACGCTGAGATTTTTTTTGTTTAATATAAAGGGGAACTAACTGATATATGTTGGTGGAAAAATATCGTGGGTAGTGGCTGAGAAAGTGGGAGGATGGTTAAGGGGAAAATTACCCACCTCTTCAGCCGTTACTCATTATTTTCTTTTCCAGAACATTTTTTTTTACTTAAATGTTTCAATTAAGTTGTTATTATTATTATTATTGTTGTTGTTGTTGTTGTTGTTGTTATTGTTATTATTATTATATTTTAAAAAACACACGTGCGTAACAGAGGTGATACTCAACAACGTACCACACTATATGTGGCACCTGAGCAGTTCATAGATGAGCATCTTAGGTGCACACAGATGACAAGCTTGCCAGCACATCTGGCTCGTAAGTCACCCACAAAAAATCTCCCTCTATCAGACTATCCAGCTGATTGCACATGGCATCCACCGTATGTCAAGAAACCTCTATGAAGTTGTGATCACTAATCCACTAGCCTGCATGGGTCGTATCAGGCATCATGTACAGCTGCTTCCTAATGCGTCAATGACCGAAGATGGCAAGTCGCTTTCATATCCCGAACGGTGGAAGATGTACTTATCCTGCAAGATTCAAGTACAAGCATGCGAGCACAATGTTGTCTCAAGAATATCTACTTACACTGAGCAAGTCCCGCATTATGTTCAAGTAGACCAACTGACATTTATCATTGGATTTGTTACATAACAAACCGTCAGAAGGGAGAAGATGTACGCTTTAGACCTCTGCATAATCTCCTCACTGGATAGATATACCAGTAGACTACTATTAACAAACCACTCTATGAACTTCATCCGCTATACATGGTTGCCTAAAATATCCGAAAGATCCAGAGTTCATCCAAACAACTCGGTATGCAGATCGCACCACTACGCTGCAGTGTACGTGGCTTCTGGCTAGTAAGCAACTAACCATTAATGCGAAGGCCATACAAGAAGGCTATATCTCGTACCGTAACTATTGCCTCAGTTAAAGGTAGGTAAAAACAGTGGGTCTTCTATCGCCACCCTCCATAAATGTGGTGATCAAATCGTAATCTACTTTAACATTACTACACTGCAACACTCTCCATAGCCCCACATACTCGATGTATGCCCTACAACTATCCGAGACTTCAGAATCTATATGCATGTTAACCCTCTTCTGCACATTCGATGTGCTGTACCTAATACTACTCCTAAGATGAAGGGTCCTATGTTCACCATGGAACATCAATAAGTCTCCTATCTCTAGATTCAACTCATCAACAATATCATTACCACTATGAAAGGATGGCATAACTACACCTAGATATATAACATTATATTAAATGTAACACAATGTAAGTAACATAATTAAACAAAATACAAACATAAATGCAATATGTAAAAGGGTAAAAAGAATAAGTATTTACTACAGTAAGTTTATACAGTTTCAAGTCCAGTTAATAAAGTAATCAAATACTAGTATACGTTCATGCACTCGAAAGACGTAAATAATATAATTAAATACTAATATTCATACAGTCGAAACAGTTAAATTACAATAATTAAATATTAATATAGGTCTATACAATCGAAAGAAGTAAATATCAATAACTAAATACTAATGCAGGTTCATGCAATTGAAACAATTAAATAGCAATAATTAAATGAATTTATACACTCCTACAATCGAAAAAATAAATAACAATAATTAAATACTAACATAGGTTCATGCAATCGAAATAAGTAAATAAAAATAATTGAACACAACTATAAATTTATAAGTTAGAAAGAATAAATAACTAAAAAAATATTAAACGAATAATTCACAAGATAGAGAAAACTCGTGTCGATGTCGTACATAGATTCTGACAAAAATTTGTTAATTGAAAAAGAGAGTATTTATAGCCCACCATGGTGTGGCACAACACAGTTTTCACACAACCGTAGTGCGTAACACGGTTTTGAACTGTGTTGTGCACCACAGTTCTGCCAAAATCGTGATGTGCAACACGGTTTTAGCATCAATATGTGTTTTAACAAAACTATGTATGATACCTGTAGAATTACATTCAAAACTATGATAAAAATAAATTTCTTTACTAAAACTACACTAATTTTTAGTTTTCTCTCCAAACCAAACATTCCTTTTTTTCCCCCTTTGAGTGTTCACCGTTGAGGCATTTGGCATTGGGCTTGAACTTTGATGGAGTTTGTAAACTGTTGTTCTTTCATGGCACTAGAATTGTGATAACAGTCCACCTTCTGTAGAGGATACTGCGTGCCAAATTATTTTTGGCTCACATTTAAAGTTCAACGGTAAAACAAATACCCTAGGCTGCAAACATTTTTTTCCACCTCCAGGACATCTAAGGCTACAAAATACTTAACTTCGAGAGTACAATAACAACAACATTATTCTATTGACTTAGAGGCTCTCACCTATGACGGGATATGAGGGGTCGGCTGTATGCAACCATATCTATGTGTTAGAAACACGCAGAAGTTGTTTCTCGATGACCCATAATGATGCGTCGAGCTGTGTTGATCAACTGTTACTTCACAATGTAAGAAACACAACCAATTTAGTGAGTCATTTTGCTTTATTCTATCATATTCAAGTAAAGAAAAAACGTGTCCTTGATTTCATTGGAAATAGAAATACTTAAAGAGTGTAACCAGAAAAAGAATAGGGAGTACCTCTTGGAGTTGTCAATGAAAGCAGATGACTAGTATAGAAAAAGAATAGGGAGTACCTCTTGGAGTTGTCAATGAAAGCAGATGACTAGTATGTTAATATCTTTTGCTGATGAAATATATGATGCATTGCAGCTCTAGGATGATTGATTTGAAACTTCTTTGGTCCCTGGAAAAGCTGCTTGGATGTCCTGCCTGGTGATGAATTTAAGCTTTATGTTTCTTTTATCTTTTTCATTAAACGTTGAAGGGAGTGACTGAAAAGACTAAAATATTTTTTTTTTCATCCTTCTCTGTTGAAAGGGATACAATTGTTGGAAAATATGTAAATGGCACAGGAAAAACCAAACAACAAAGACAATAAAAACCGAGACGAGTTTCTGGATAACTCTGTCTTTAAAGCAATTTAGCCTCTACCGGTGAGCAAGGTAGACTGCAATGGCTAATGCTTCCCAAGATATAACGGCTTACTCTCTTTAGTTTGCTCTACTAGAGAGAGTTTGAACTTGATGGTAGAAGAAATTGATAGTAGAGAGAATTAGAGAAGAAAGTACTGCAGAAAATTCAATAGTTTTCAAGAGTTTTTCATGTATATGTTGAAGATAGCAAAGCCCAATATTTATAGGCTTTTGGTTTTCAAAACACAGGTTTAAAAGACCATTTTCTGCAGTTTTTCCCCTCTAGGATCGGCCATGAACGTTCAATATGAAAGGAGATGTCATTTGGAGGAGAAGACGCATGTTTTATGAACAGTTGGAGCACATTAGGCGCCTCATGTCACTTCGAACGACTGTACAAAATGACATCGAACGACTGTACAAAATGACATAGGAGCTTCAAGTGACATCGAACGACTGTACAAAATGACATTAGGCGCTTCATGTGACATTGAACGCCTATACAAGGCGTTCGAAGTGTTCTGGAAGTGTCCCCGGACACTTCGAACGCCTACATGAGGCGCTTCAAGTGTTCTGGAAGTGTTCCAGAACACTTCGAACGCCTACATTAGGCGCTTAAAGTGTTTGGAACACCCCCATTTCCTTCCATTATTCATAAAACACTCCAAACTTCATTCAATCTCCTATCAATAGGTTACATAACATTATACAAGGTTGGATCACAAGATTTAAAGTACTTTTAAGTACTTTTTCCAACAATCCCCCACATGATCCAATCTTGTATAGTCACAAATGAACGACCATAAACCAACCTCTCTACTATCAATCAAAGATAATGATACATAACGGATACGATGACTTGTGGTCTTGAATCGCCGGTAGTACAACTTGAGTTATATAAACGGAAGTAAGAAGAACTTCGTCTTGAATCTTACTCCACTATTGTTTATATGAACAACAAGAAGACATATCATTATCTACTTCTTCAAGTTCGCGGTTTTGGTGCGATATCGGCCATGCACCTACCTCGGGATTCATAAGCTGTCTAGAGAGTTTTTCAAGCTCTCACAGGAAGCGGCACCACTTCCAAGCTTATATAGGTGAAATTCATCAAATGTGCACCGTTCACACCACCATACAACATGGCTATGAATTTTCATTAAGAGATTCTTGAAATCTCACCCTCAATTTTTTTACAGCGAGCACTATCGACAACAACACCTTAGGGAGGAACACTTTGATAGTGCAACATAGAACTCTTTCATGACTTGTTTTTACCACATTGAACCCAGTTTGTAGGATCTCTACTAATAGTGGGTTGGGTTCCCGTCATGAAGAATTCTCTACAGATGGAATAAGTCCCATCCTCTTCGACGTTTCATAGACTAACTTCTTATTTAGTCCTTTAGTTAAGGGGTCAGCAAGGTTAAACTTGGTTCTTACAAACTCCAAGTTTACCACCCCTGAACTTATCAACTCACGCACAATATTGTGTCTTAGACGGATGTGCCGGCTCTTCCCATTATAAATCTTGTTCTTTGCACGTGCGATCGCAGCCTGTGAATCACAATGAA
Organism: Eustoma russellianum; assembly: GCA_036186865.1. Taxonomy (NCBI): domain Eukaryota; kingdom Viridiplantae; phylum Streptophyta; class Magnoliopsida; order Gentianales; family Gentianaceae; genus Eustoma; species Eustoma russellianum. Next base: position 1,281,210 of record AP025060.1, on the reverse strand, counting down.
TAGACACAGAAGGCATAGGTTTAGACCATAAAGGAATATCAACAAGTAAATTCCTTAACCATTCAGCTTCTGTGCTAGCAAGTTCTAACGCAATAAATTCAGACTCCATTGTAGATTTAACACTACAAGTTTGTTTACATGATTTCCAAGAGATAGCTCCACCACCCAATGTAAACACATATCCACTGGTAGAGTTTATCTCATCATTATCAGTCACCCAATTAGCATCACAATAGCCTTCTAAAACAGAGCGTGAACCACTAAACATAAGTCCTAAATTCATTGTACCTTTAAGATATCTCAATAATCGTCTTAATGCACACCAATGTTTTTCATTAGGATTATGAGTATATCTTGCAAGTCTATTTACGGCATATGCAATATCGGGTCTAGTGCAATTCATCAAGTACATTACACTGCCAATTATTCTAGCATACTCACATTGAGACACACTTTCAGATTTATTCTTCGTCAATGTCACATGTGAATCATAAGGAGAACTAACTGGTTTCACATCATAATGATTGAACTTTTTCAATATTTTCTCAACATAGTGTTCTTGAGAAAGTAGGTAACCCCCACATTTCTCCATTAACTTAAGTCCAAGAATCAAATCTGCCTTCCCCATATCTTTCATGTCAAAAACAGAAGACAAAAATGATTTTGTGTCATTTACAACATTTATGTTGGTACCAAAAATTAACATATCATCAACATAAAGACAAATAATGACACCATCATAATCATCAAATTTACTATACACACAACGGTCACTTTCATTTACTACATAACCATTTGACACCATAGTATTGTCAAATTTTTCGTGCCATTGTTTAGGTGCTTGCTTAAGACCATACAAAGACTTCTTAAGCCTACACACTTTATGCTCCTGGCCTTTAACTATCATACCCTCGGGTTGTTTCATATATATTTCTTCTTCTAAATATCCATTTAAAAACGCTGTTTTTACATCCATTTGTTGAACAACAAGTTTGTAAATAGAAGCAATAGCCACTAACACTCTTATGGTAGTGATTCTGGCAACCGGAGAATATGTATCGAAGAAATCGATACCTTCTTGTTGCGTGAACCCTTTATCGACAAGCCTAGCTTTAAATTTATCAATTGTTCCATCCGCCTTTAGCTTCTTTTTAAAGACCCACTTACAACTGATAGGTTTACAACCTCTAGGCAAATCTACCAATTCCCAAGTGTTATTACTTAAAATCGACTCAAGCTCGCTATTAATGGATTCTTTACAAAACTTAGAATCTATTGATTTAATGGCATCTCCATAAGTTTTGGGGTCATCTTCTAAAATGAACGCCGTTGTAAAATCATTCCCAAAAGATTTCTCAACTCTTTGTCTCTTACTTCTTCTAGGTAGAATAATCTCTTTACTAACTACGGACTTACTAGACTCACCTATCTCAAATTTGAAGCAACTTCGGATTGTCTTTTCATAGGGAATATATGTTCAAAAAATTCAGCATCTTTAGATTCCAATATAGAACTATTATCTATAGTCATGAATCTATATGATGCACTATTTTGAGCATATCCGATGAACATACAATCCCTTGTCTTAGACCCGATTTTACTTCTCTTAAAATCAGGAATAACAACTTTGGCTAAACACCCCCACACTTTCAAGTAACTCAGGTTGGGTGCGTAGCCTTTCCATAACTCATATGGTGTTTTATCTAACTTCTTATATGGTATCCTATTTAATATATGACATGCAGTCAAGATTGCCTCACCCCACATATTGTCTGGCAATCCTGAACTAACTAACATCGCATTCATCATATTTTTGAGTGTTCTATTCTTTCTTTCGGCTACTCCGTTAGATTGAGGTGTATACGGGGGTGTGACCTCATGAATAATACCATTTTCTTTACAAAACCTTTGTAAAGAATCTGTACTATATTCACCACCTCTATCAGTCCTAAGCCTTTTGATCTTTAAATCTAACTGATTTTCAACTTCATTTTTGTAACTTATAAACATAGACTCAGTCTCATCCTTATGACTTAACAGATATACCTTAGCATATCTAGAGTAATCATCAATAAAAGTAACATAATATCTTTTGCCGCCTTTACTCATATGATTCTTAAAATCACCTAAGTCACTATGGATCAAACCAAGTTTTTGAGAAACTCTATCCACTTTCTTAAATGGTCTCTTATGATGTTTAGCCTCAACACAATTTTCACATTTATCAAAATTCTCACCATCATATGAAATCATATTCATGTTTTTGAGTTTCTTAATGATTCCTATGTTTGCATGTCCTAATCTAGCATGCCACATATCAAGAGACTCGGTAAAGTAAACAGAATTAGATGCTTCTTTATTATTAGACAAACAGATAGCGTCAAGAACAAGCAGCCCCTCATTACAAAATCTCTTACCAACAAACTCCCCATTTCTAGATAAGACAAGTTTATCAGACTTAAGAACAAGTTTAATGTTGGCCTTGTTCAGTAGTACGCCGGATATCAAGTTCCTACGCATAACAGGAACATGTAACACATTGCTTAACTCCAGTTTCTTTCCAGAGGTCAACTTGAGAAGAACCCTACCCTTTCCAAGAACTTGGGTACCATATGCATCTCCCAAGAAGACTTGTTCACCGTTTCCTATTTCTTGATAATCAGAAAATAGGTCCTTACTGGTAGCAATATGTCTGGTAGCCCCTGTGTCTACCACCCATTCCGTTGCACTACTGACAAGGTTTACCTCCGTTAGGACGACTGCTGCAATGACATCATCTGCTGCGCCTGAATCCTCCACAAGGTTTCCTTGATTGACGTTTTAGCCTTTTCTTTTTCTACAATTGATAGCTCGGTGTCCTGGTTTCCCACAAACCCAGCAAACACCTTTGATCTTCTTTTGGGCTTGCATAACAATTTTCTTACCTTTATTTCCACCATTATTGTTGCCGTCGCCGCTGGTCTGGAATCTCTGTTTCTTCGCAGCATGCTCAACAATATTATCCTTGACACCTTCTTGATTGTGAGACTCATCTTTCATTCTGTTGTTCTCTTCGATGCGTATGTGTTTGATTACAGCATCTAGAGACAACTTGGCATCGTCATGCTTTTCTCTCTTCTTGTATTTGCTCCAAGAAGAAGGAAGTTTCTCCAGTAACGCTGCAGCCTGGAAGGTCTCATCGATCTTGATCCCTTCTTGTTCTAAATTATCCACCAATTGTTGAAATTGATGGATTTGATCATTGATTGGAACATGATCCACCATATGTAACTTTAAGAATTCACTCACCACGTATTTGCGCTTACCAACATCCTCAGCACCATATTTGTTTTCAAGTGCTGACCATATCTCGTTAGCCGAAGTAAATTTGACATAGATGTCAAACAATGAGTTGGACAAAAAGTGCAGAATATGACATCTACAAGTTGTATTGTCCGAATCATACTTACGTGCCTCTGCTTCATCAATAGGTTTTTCCATCTTGAGCACATATGAAGCAGAGAGCATCTCGAGGAAAAACAGCACTTTGGCTGCCCATCTCTTGTAGAACTTGCCATCAAATGGCTCCAACTTTGTCATATCCGGAAGAGCTTGTTTGTTTGCCATAGTAAATTGCTTTAAGATTGTTGGAAAATATGTAAATGGCACAGGAAAAACCAAACAACAAAGACAATGAAAGCCGAGACGAGTTTCGGGATAACTCTGTCTTTAAAGCAATTTAGCCTCTACCGGTGAGCAAGGTAGATTGCAATGACTAATGCTTCCCAAGATATAACGGCTTACTCTCTTTAGTTTGCTCTACTAGAGAGAGTTTGAACTTGATGGTAGAAGAAATTGATAGTAGAGAGAAATAGAGAAGAAAGTACTGCAGAAAATTCAATAGTTTTCAAGAGTTTTTCATGTATATGTTGAAGATAGCAAAGCCCAATATTTATAGGCTTTTGGTTTTCAAAACACAGGTTTAAAAAACCATTTTCTGCAGTTTTCCCCCCTAGGATCGGCCATGAACGTTCAATATGAAAGGAGATGTCATTTGGAGGAGAAGACGCATCTTTTATGAACAGTCAGATCACATTAGGCGCCTCATGTCACTTCGAACGACTGTACAAAATGACATCGAACGACTGTACAAAATGACATAGGAGCTTCATGTGACATCGAACGACTGTACAAAATGACATTAGGCACTTCATGTGACATTGAACGCCTATACAAGGCGTTCGAAGTGTTCTGGAAGTGTCCCCGGACACTTCAAACGCCTACATGAGGCGCTTCAAGTGTTCTGGAAGTGTTCCAGAACACTTCGAACGCCTACATTAGGCGCTTAAAGTGTTTGGAACACCCCCATTTCCTTCCATTGTTTATAAAACACTCCAAACTTTAGTCAATCTCCTATCAATAAGTTACATAACATTATACAAGGTTGGATCACAAGATTTAAAGTACTTTTAAGTACTTTTTCCAACAACAATTTCCTGTTTCCTCCTCAAATAATCTCTCATCTTCTTCAGTAAATCTCCATTAATCCATCATCAGTCTCTATCTCTCCTTCTCTCTGTGTTGACGGTTATATCACCACCATCAACACTCAAATTTTTTTCTCTCTTCTTGGAATCAACTGTTAAAACTCTCTTCTAAACTCTCTCGCCCATTTAACCCACTCTAGCCACTGTTACAACCAGTCAGAGAATAATATCTATCTCTTTTCCACCTGGAAATACCTAGGCTTTGTTAATCCAGTCTCGACCGACAACATACAGCAGTTTGTAAGGACGAAATCGGCTTGGGCATCCTTCCTCAAGCCTGTTTTTTATTATGAAGCTACTTCAACACTCGAGCAAATCCAAACTAACAATGATAATGGGAATAACACCTTTGCTATGAACCCAGAAAAGAATCACAGACTCAAAACTAAAATGAGTATCAACAACCGTAGGACAGGTAATGAGTAGCTCAACATCTTTCTTCAATATGAAGAAATTTGTTGAAGATCATTGGAGCTCTAAGGGTCTATTCGAGGTTAAATGAGTGGGTGATGGGCTATTTGTATTTCACTTCTAATCCGAGGATTCTAAGCAGAACATACAAGATCTTCCCCATGTCTTTTGGCAATAGGATCATCTTCCTCTAGTTTTGGGTTCATGACAAACCCACCCTACGTCTTAAACTGGATTATATCCCAGTTTGAGTACAACTACCAAACTGTCGCCTTCACTACGTTAATGATTACGTTCTTGATGGCCTAGGTAGCCTTATTGGTAAGCTTTTGTTCATAGACAAACTTATTACATCCCAATCTAGAGTAGCTTTTGCTAGGATCTGTGTTGAAATTAAAGCTGGAGTTCTGCTTCCCACTTCTTTAACCTTTATATATGAACCTTTGTATATGAATATGGTAAGAAATGTTTTCAAGAAGCCGTCTACAGATGGATGCCTTCAGAGTGACTCACATGCAAAACCTTTAGACATTCCCATGAAGAAAACCACCCCACACTATGAACGTCCCCTCAATGAAACCCAAAGCTTCACTGCCGGACTCTAGTTCAAGGAACAAACTAGCTTTAAATTGGTTCAAAGGAATAATGACACTCTCACTATCCCAGATAAGCCTCATAAAATGAATGAAGGCAAAGAAAATGTTGTGGAAAGGGAAGTAGACTTTAATAGGGGTAACTTCCCTGACATCAATCCTTATACTTTGATGAGGGAGTGAGTTCTCCCCCACCTGTACCAGAGGCCCCTTAGCAAGGTTGGATGTAAATCGAGGGATGTGCTCCACCGGCAGCCCTGCAAAGGGAGAGGACACACGAGACTCAGCCAGCCCAGAGACAACCCTTGTAATATTTCAACAAGGATTGTCTCCACATGGACTCGAACTCGGGACGTCGGGGTTCTAGCCCCAATCACCTTTGACACTTACCACTGGACTATGCCACTGGGGGCACATCAATCCTTATACTGATCGGACTCTATTGGGTGCTCATCTTGTGAATCAATCAACTAAACCAGTAGGAAAAGACCAAGTCCCTGACACTGCTGCCATGACCAATACCTATGGCATAGCTCCTATGAGCCTAAATCACATCCCAAATCACATTCAACTTATGAATTATGCTGAACAAATCACTTTCAAAGCTTTAACTACACCAAATAAATTCAATCACCTTTGTTGTGACCTTGAGATCACGAGTTTGAGTCGCGGAAAGAGTCTTTTACACAAAGTGTAAGATAAGAATGCGTACATCAGATCGCGAAGCGATCCGATCCCTCTTTGGACTCTAAGTTAATTGCAAGAGCTTAGTACACCGAAAACACCATTTTATTTGATAAAGGTAATATCCACAATAAGCTTCATGGAGAGTTAGGTTCTCAGAAGAGCATACTTATATTTTCTCATGTTTATATGCATTTGTTGGATTTCATATGCTATGAAAATTTTCCCATTCGGAGGTGAAAGAAATCCTTGTTAGCAACTATGGCCCAGAAACCCACATCATTATTCATCTTTTCTTTCTTTTTTCCCCTTTAATTTTTACGCACTCAAGAGGAGGAATGGAATGTGAAAGGATGGAACTTGAAGACCAAGAAGTGCAACCACTAGACTAGTTCGAATCCCTTTTATCAAATATTCATCTTTCTTTATCTAAACCTGCCCTCTGATGGTACTCAACTCATATTTGTTCCTTGAGTGCGGAAATTTTTACAGCGTCATAACTGGTACTATAGTGTCTAGTATTACAAAGTTATGTGAAATTATAACGGCAAAGTCAGATCCCCAAGACATAGCCTGATGGAAACGGGTAATCACTTTGAAAGAAGAAGGTTTAAAGTTCGAATCCCTGCAGGGGCATTTGTGGAGAATTCTATTGCTTGAGCTCTATAATGCTGGACCCGTGTATATAACCCGTCCTTTGTCTGAATCTGTCAGGTTTCTCATTTACATCCATACCCTTTCTGTGGGATCGGAGACCGTGTATATAACCCGTCCTTTGTCTGAATCTGTCAGGTTTCTGATTTACATCCTTACACTTTCTGTGGGACCGCCCTTACTGGTTAGGGTACAACCATAACGACGAAGTCAGAGAAAGTCAAAGTCAAAGTAATTATGTGGACTAATATGAAGAAGAGGGTGTCAAAATATAAGTTTTTGTGTTATTGGTTTAAATAAATTACTTTGTACTCCCACTCTTGACATTGTTAGATGTGATATTGTATGTATAAATGGTGTAACGGCCAAAATGTTAGTGACATGATGCCGATATAAACATGTAGAAATTTCCACAATTGATGTGGGCAAGATTGTGGGATTTTTTTTAGGAATTCTATGAGAAATTAAAAGGATAAATTCAACATTGTGGGAAACTTCTTTTCCTAGGAATTGAATTTTATCCGATAGATTGGAAAATTGCCGTGTTAGTTCTCATGCGGTTGAGATCAGGAGAGTCATAAAATAAAACAAAATATGAGGTCTCCAATCATGCACTGCTACGTTTCTAAACAACTCTTTTTTAAAAACGAATAAAATTTAAACATCTTTCCTTTTTGTACACGTGACAGCACGTGATTGATGACCTCATATTTTGCTTCGCTTTCTGTCTCTTCTGATCTCAACCGTTCTGATGATCAACTCGTAGGAATTTAGTTGGAAGATTATTTATCCGTCGGGAATTTAGAAGTCGTGAATTTCCGATGGAACTCCGGCTAACTATTTAAAGATAGCGGGTTATACCCATTATTTAGGAATTATGTCAGAAATGTTTGACAATTCTACTGTTTGAGAATTTTTATTTTCCGTCAATTGTTATTGAGGCAGACCATTTTTATGGGAAAAATTCCTCTCTAACCAATCACCAGATCATACCTAATAGGTGCAACATTATTCATTGCACCAAATCACTATTCATCCGTCACATTACCATTTTAATCACCTCAAGAAAATTTTAATTTCATTATAAGAATTTCGTTATAAGAAAAAAGAATTTTGTTAATTTTGTTAACTTCGTTTTAAGAATTTTAATTTTGTTAATTTCGTAATAAGAAAAAAATTCATTAATTTCGTTAAATTAATGAATACTTACATTAACTTTATGTGAATGTTAAATTATTTATAATAATGAATTAAAAATAGAATGATAGAAGAATCTTTAAAGAATATTCTTATTTAGTGTTGGATTTGGTGTTTGTGGTTGGAGTAATTTTTTTTTTTTTTTTGCACCAAAGATGTGGTTGATCCAAAAATAGCTACAAAGTTTTGAATGCTATTTAGTATCGGCAATAGTTATGAAAATTAATGAGTAATGCCAAATTTTGAAAAATAATGCAAGAGTCGTGATGCATTGTTAATATGAGTATTTTCTATTTTAGGCAAAGTATACAAGCGAACTGTTTTTGGAGAAAGGTTTAGGCTCTTATTTATATTTTTATTGTTCTTTTTATAACATTTTGACCCTTATTTTTATTTTTTATTTTTGTTTATATAGCGTTTTGCTTCTTCAATAGTTGAAAACGACATATTTTCGTATTTCTGATGAAATAGCCGGATTGGAGAGGCCGGGCAAAAACAAAATTATAAGAATAAATGGGTCGCCCTTCCCCTCCTCCCTTCTTCGTCGTCCCGCACCTATGATATTAGACGCAATAAAAACCAATGCAATAAGCTAAAGATTTTATCTTTTCAAGGATTTGACATACTTTTCAAGGTCGACCGTTTCCAAATCCGTTGGGGAAGGGGCGACGGCGGCGGTGGCGGAAATTAATAAATTTGGGGTTCTTGGTAAAGAAATGGGTCTGGTAGGGGAAAGGAGAGAGCAGAGGAGTGGGATTTATGGGAGATTTGAGAAGTGAAGGAAAGAGAAACTGAGGAGGAGGTGAGTGGTGAAAGTGTTGTCGACATTGCTTTCCTCTCTTCAGTGAAACAGTTAGCCAGAAAGAGGATTATTGGATGATGTGTGGGAAACTAGGAATTGACTAAAAAGCCCGCCAGGAATGGTGGTGGAGCAGGGGCAGTGGAAGGGTTTTGAAGATGAAACAGCCTGAATCGATATTTGAGGTCAATCGTTTTGGTCGCATTCAACTTCTTCTCCTGGGCTTTGTTGCAGAGACAATAGTTTTTTTTTATTGGAGTGAACTTTGGCCAGGTATAACTTCATACATACTTTGGCCAGGTATAACTTTGTTGCAGAGACAATAGTTTTTTTTATTGGAGTGAACTTTGGCCAGGTATAACTTTATACATACTTCTTCTTCTCTCTCTTTTTTTTAATGCTTTCTGTGAATAAGGACAAGGTATTCACTAGTTTGCTTCTATATGTTGTATATTTTTATAGTCAGAAAGGCCATGTATGTTATTGAGCTAATTGTTTGAAATGGATTTTCAAATTGCATTAATTTTTTTATCTTGTTTTTTCTACTTTATGTACATGCAATAGAAGGTGTTAGGGGGAGAGGGTGGTGGAGGGCGTGGTGCTTATAGGACCAATGATCAGTTGCTAGATGTCATAGGGCTCAACGAAGAATGGGATGTAGAGAGAGAAATTCTTTGCTTTCTCTCTAGAAATAAACCACTCCATTCCAACTGTCCACTGCTCATTACCTAGCTTCCTAATACCTCATGCGCTCCCTTACCGTATTCACCTTGTCCACATTTCACTCCTTGCTCTGTTCATAAAATACCCAAACATGCCTAAATCCAAAGCAGCAAAATCTGCTTTCAAACTGAAACTAGCCGCAAAAAGAAATGCTAACTCAGCATCGAGCTCTAGCATGAGCTGCATGCCCTCAAAGCATGCAGATGGGAAACGACGAAGCTACATCACACATGTGGACGCAGCTCCAGAAGGCCAAGGCCAGAGCTCTTCTGTAGCCAGAAATGGAAATGTTTCTGGTTTATACAAGAACAACAAAAGTTCAGAAGTCAACAATTTATTCTCATTTAATGACAGCTCTGAGGATGAAGGTTCAGTTACGAAGGCCTAGGAAGATGTTCCAGACACTGCAGATGAAACACCCACATCAGTGCACATCAAGGCTGTAACTGTTGCATTGAACGAACTTGGAGAGGTTGCACTCGTGCCGAAGATCTTCAACAACCTAGTGAACAGGTTGAAGAAAGAGAAAACCAGCAAAAGAAGTGCCTAGTGGGTAATGCCCAGGCTGATGTGACAGCACAGGTTAGTCAACATCCAACTTGCCTCTATCACGTGACCTCACAGGTTAGTCAACATCCAACCTGCCCCCATCAAGTGACCTCTACTTTACATCTCTCACCTCCACCCAATGAAAAACTGACACCTGCCGTCGTCAATGCCAACAAGCCTCTTGCTGCAAAAGAACCCCACAATATTCAGAACAACACTCTTCTCGCCCAAACCTCAAGCCATGCAGCCGCTCAGCCCGATACTCAACCAACCCCAAGGAAAGCCTGGAACTCCCTTTTTGCAAACAATAGAAGACCTGAGCATGGACTCAGACTCAAGAAGGTTGATGTGTGTACCCCTAGCAAGGTGCACATCAACATAGATGAACTCCAAAATGATGAAGAAATAGAATGCTGCCTTGTTGGCTGCTTTGTTGGCAGATTCCCATGTAGGCAGGCTGTGAGCAACCTTTCCGAAACGTGGAAAGTCAAACATAAAGTGGAATTTCATGCATCTGGGTGGATGATATTCAAGTTTGAATCAGCCAAAGAAATAGAAGAGGTATTTTGCGCTGTGCCATATTTTGTATATGGAAAATCCCTCATCCTCAAGAAAATGCCCAAGTTCTTCACATTTGGAGCTACGGAAATGGCACAGATCTCAGTCTGGATAAAATTTCCTAATCTCCCTGTGACGTCTGAGTAGACCAGGTACTCTCGGGCATTTGTTCGCAGCTTGGCACTCCATTATATGCCAACCAGCTGACTGTCAACAGAAGCACTTGAAACTACGCACATGCCCTCGTAGAAATTGACCTTAGCATAGAATTGTTGTCTTCGGTGGAGTTGGTGCTCTCAAATGGCATCACTATAGTACAGAAGGTTGAATATGAAAGAATGTCGATGTTCTGCAGAGACTGCAGGCAACTCGGTCGTAATGCAGATTCTCATAAACAATTCGTGCCTCAAAAAACTGCAAACTTGGCAGAGGCCGATGTGCTCAGCTCGGCCCCTGGCACGTCAGCTCAACCGCAACCATTAACACTTGCTCACATTCCTCCCTCAAAAAGGCCGACCAGACCAGTATCCAGATCAGCTCGACCAAATCAGGTAAGATCAGACAAAGCAGCCCAGCAACACACTAGCCCAAACTCTGTCAAGTCACTACATTAAACAGCTAAACCACCCCCTACCTCTGCTCAGCCAACCAACATTAGCTCAACCCGACCTTCCATTTCAGCTCGGCCACTAGCAGAAATCAACCCAGATGAGCTAGGCCAAGGACATCAACATACTGTATATGTGGAACACCATGTGGAGATGATTAATTCCATTCTCCAAGACGGGTTCACTGAGGTGATGTCGAAGTCAAAGGCGCTTGCACTGAGGAAAAAGCTTGAGGCACCTCAAGGCAAGGTCAAGGTACGGTCTATCACCTAAGTCAATGACAGTAAGCTTTTGGAATATTAGGGAATGCACATAAACCCCTAAAGCAAAATAGTGTCTATAATTTTGTTAATAACCACAAAATATATATCATCGGATTATTAGAAACTAAATTGAACGACAAAATATATCTCTCTTAAGCAAAAGCTTGAAAGATGGAAGTTTGTAAATAATTTGACTCTCGTTCGGGCAAGCGAATTTTGGTATGCTGGAACCCATCCTCACCAGATGTCCAAGTCATCGCAGCGGATCCTCAGACTATCCACTGTAGAATCACCTCTCTGGTGTCGGGTCTGAATTTACTAGCCACATTTGTCTATGGGTACAACTCACTGGTGGACAGGCGCGCAATATGGAACTCTATCATCACTCAAAGCCATGCATCAAATGAACCTTGGATTGTCCTAGGTGACTTCAACTGCGTTTTAAGTGATGAGGAGAGAATAAGGGGCAGTGCCATTACGAACTATGAACTTCAGGACCAGCTCAGCTGCTTCCTTCAGGGTGGACTATGGAGCTCGGCTTGTTTGGATGTTTCCACACATGGGATAACGGCACTGTCAAATCTCGCCTAGACGGAGTTATGGTTAACAATGCATTCATGGAGACAAACCCCATGACTAAGGTATATTTCTACCCTGCTGGATGCTTTTTTTGATCACTCACCTGCCGTGCTCAGCCTTGACAGTTCTAGCCTAGCAGTCAAGAGTTCATTCAAATTTTTCAATATGTGGGCTGACCACGAGGAGTTTATCCCTCTGGTCAGCATATTGTGGAGGCAACAAATACATGGCACTGCCATGTTCAAGATCTGCAAGAAACTGAAAGCCCTGAAAAGACCCCTACATGAGTTGAACGGAAAATCTTTCTCGCACATTTCTACCAGAGCTGACCAAGCGGTTGAAGAGCTCGAACACATGCAGGAGCACCTAGATGGCCAGTGGGGCACCCCAGACTGGAAGTATAAACTGCAAAAACAAAGACACTTGACCTTAAACCTTTTGGAGGCTGAAAGAAATTCTTTGCTCATCCCACCAAAGGTAACTATTTAATTTCGAGTGACAGGAATACAAAATTCTTCCACTCCATAATTAAAAGAAACAAGGCAAGGAACATTATCACTGGAGTTTAGCTCGGAGATGGCACCATGTCTACATCTTTTGAGCAGGCATCTCAGTAGTTTGTATCCTACTACTCTGGTCTGCTTAGCACAGCTCAGGCAGTCCAGCCTATCAGAGCAGAGGTCCTAAATTGTGGTCCAAGGTTAACTGAGCACCAAAGTGATCTGCTAATAGCCCCAATACTGGAAGCAGAGATCAAATCAGCTCTCCTTTTTATTGGGAAGGACAATGCTTTGGACCTGATTGATATTCCTCCTAGTTCTTCATCAAAGCTTGGGCTATAATAGGAGCCGAATTGATTGCTGCATTGCAAGAGTTCTTTAGTAATGACCATCGGACTATAGCAAGCAACAAGGAAATCAACCACCACGCTCAGCTCAAACCTCACGGCGTGGTGGTGGGGAAGACAAGACGCAGGAATGCAGTCACTGTAAAAGAAAAGGCCACTCGTGTGAAAAATGCTTCAAGCTGAATGGATATCCCGAATGGTGGGAAGAATATAAGAAGAAGGAAGAAAAAGGACGAGTTGCTCAGGTCTCTACAGGCAACAACGTTGCGCAGGAGCAAGAAGAGGCAGGAATGGAGATGGAGGCGGAAGGTAATAGGGTTAGAAGGCATTCTAACCCTAATGTATCTTTAAATACTCCAGGCCTTTCAAATTTGCAATGTAAGTCCCTCAAGTTTTTACAAAATAACCCGGATCCCATCTACCCCCCTGATTTGCATCACAAGCCGCCCTGGAACCTTCAAGTTGTTCGTTCGCCCCCTTCCAGTTTTACAAAAGCTCACCCGCAGTCCGTCAATTGTCCGAATATTTATCTGAGCCCCCAAGATTAAGTTCCGCTGCTAAAACAGCCCAAGAATGTGTCATAACTCAGAAATTACCCCTCCGTTCCTCCAACCCTAAACAAACAAATTTCCATTTGCCACAACTTAGGTCCCAGTGGATCTTTGACTGTGGTGCTACAGACACTATGAGCCATGATTCTTCTGACCTTATTACCCATACTCCACCTACCGAAAATATTGTTGAAATTGCCAATGGAGACTCTATCACTGTTGCCGGTGGTGGCTCAGTGTCTATCACTCCCACCTTGACACTAAAAAATTGTCTATTCGTACCTTCCTTATCCACTCTATTATTATCTGTTAGTCACGTCACAAAAGAATTAGACTGTGTTGTTATGATGTATCCTATTTTTTGCATGTTACAGGACATTCATATGGGGGCAATCATTGGGCGTGGTACTGAACACCAAGGATTGTACTATGTTGACACTGTTGCGACACAGAGACAGTCTAATCTTGCCACCGGAACATCTAGACGACATGTGTGGTTGTGGCATCGCCGGTTAGGGCATCCGTTATTTTCTTCTTTACAGCGTTTGTTTCCTACTTTGTTCACCTCTAAACCTCATAATTTCCATCGTGATACTTGTCTTCGAGCCAAACAAACTCGGGCATCGTATTTAGCTAATAATACGCGGGTTGATCGCATGTTTGCATTAGTCCATTCTGATGTGTGGGGTCCTTCTCCTTATAATACCATCTTGGGTTTTCAGTACTATGTGATATTTGTGGATGAGTTTTCTCGAATGACATGGTTGTATGTTTTGAAACATAAGTCGGAAGTACACCAAAAGTTTGTCCTCTTTTACCACATGATTCATACACAGTTTAATACCAAAATTCAAATTCTTCGATCTGACAACGGGGGGGGGGGGGGGGAATACCTCGACAATCGACTAAGCCAATTTCTCCGGGACAATAGAGTTATCCATCAAACTTCGTGTCCTCACACTCCTGAACAAAATGGGGTAGCAGAACGTCGTAAACGTAGCATTCTTGAAATGACCTGAGCTATGATGCTAGATCGCATGTTGCAATGAGTTTTTGGCCGTAGGCGGTATCTACAGCCACTTACCTCATAGATAGACTACCGTCAAAGACCCTCCACTACAAAACCCCTATTCAAACATTGTCATCCCAACATACTATTCCATCCATCTTTACTCTACCCCCGCGAGTATTTGGTTGTACGGTGTTTCTGCATACACCCAAACATGAACGGACAAAACTTCATCCTTGTGCCGACAAATGTGTATTTGTTGGCTATGCCACTACACAAAAGGGATATCGTTGCTATAATCCACGAACCCACCGGATTCACGTTACCATGAATTGTGTTTTTGTTGAGACCGAGTTTTACTACTCTTCCCAATCTCGGGTTCAGGGGAGATACCTAATTATGAAACCCTATATTGGCTAGTGTCACACCACCCTGTCCAATAGTCGGTCTAGTACGGCAAGTAGATGGCGTCGATAACGCTGACATACTCAACAATGTACAGTCTGAGACTACAGTACCAACAAATGATTCTCCACCGATGAATGAGGTGTCAGAGGTAATCAATTCTGATACAAATAATGAACAATCTATTCTTTTGATTGATGTGACTAATCCTTTCCCAGATAACATCGTTGTTGAGTCCAGTGCCCCATCAGATACAAATCTTCCCTTTCCCCTTACAGGTTCTCCAACCATAATTGAGTCAGACGAACAGACACAGGGACGGATTTTACCACCTAAAACCAAGCAAGGAGTCCCACTTGACAGATATTCACCAACCCGAGTATCTAAGGCATCCAAGTACTCGGTTAATACGTCTCTAAATTGAGTGGCGAAGCATGCTAAAGGGTTCTTTGTGACATTGTGTTCAGAAAAGATACCTCGAACAGTGGAGGAAGCTCAGTGCCAGTTTGTATGGAATGAGGCCACGATAACTGAGATGCAGGCTTTGGAAAGGAATGAAACTTGGGGAAAATGCGTTCTTCCGCCTGGAAAAAACGTGTTGGGTGTCGTTGGGTCTTTACTATCAAGTATAAGGCCGATAGAAGTATTGAAGGATACAAGACCCGGTTAGTAACTAAAGGGTATACTCAAACATACGGTATCGATTACTCAGAAACGTTCTCACCTGTGGCCTGAATAGATACTATCAAGGTGTTATTTTCTATTGCTGCGACCCATAACTGGCCCCTTCACCAATTTGATGTAAAAAATGCATTTCTTCGTAGAAAGCTGGAAGAAGAAGTTTATATGGAATCTCCTCCAGGTTTTTCTACAGAGTTCAAAGCCGGAGAAGCATGCAGGATGAAGAAATCACAGTGTGGATTAAAATTGTCACCTCGAGTTTGGTTCGGAAGATTTTCGGGGGTTATGAAACAAGACGGGCATGGACAAAGTAATGCTGATAACACTCTGTTTATTAAGAAAAGGAAAGGTATGGTGACATGTCTAATCATATATGTATATGACATGATAATAACTGGGAATGATACTGAGGAAGATGTTCATCTTCGTGATCATCTATTTACTAAGTTTGAAATGAAGGATCTTGGAGGATTGAAGTACTAACTAGGAATCGAGGTCTTAAGATCAAAGGATAGAATCTACATATCTCAGCGTAAGTATATTTTGAATTTACTCACAGAAGTGGGCATGCTCGATTGTTAAGGTTAGAGAACAGTGGACTACCTTTCTGCTTCAGCACATCGAGTTGGACAACCAGACTGGATATATTATCTCTTTAACGATTTTCGCCAACATCAACTTCTCCACCTTATTGGCTATATCTTTTGTTCTTTTCTGGAACAGAATTCCTTTTTTTCCCCTACTTGATTGGTTTGAAGTTCTACAAATTCAACTTGTGAACTGCAACTCAGTGCGAATTTTCGGCATATTAGCAATTGTCCAAAACAAAATTATGGCGAATTCTTAGGACAACGCTTGCAGCTGTTGCTTGAGGTCCACAGAGATTTAAACTCCAATCTGAATGCTTTTATCCGTATTCCCTTGGACAAGAGAGAAATCCTCTGTCAAAAGCTTCTCTTGGACTGAGGTACCAACTCGTCTAAGCTCAACTGGTTGACCGACAGTTTTATCTTGACATCTACGGCGTAGCAAGTATGCATAACAGAAATGTCTTTGTGAACCGTTGTTACCCCAGACTTTCTTGAGAACTTCATACTCGGATGCTGGTGGGGTCGATTCACGTGGGATCCAACTCCCCTAGGAGGCGGAGGAACTTGGCCGGATTTCAATGCTTCTTCACAATATATGAGAATTTCAACATTTTAATCAGTCACCCTATTGTCAATGGGTGTTCTTATGGACATAGTAGTAGCTACAGTATCAAAAGAAGTGCAATTAAAATGGGCTCTTTGGAAAAGGCAGAAATTTTCCATTTCTGGGACATTTGATGGAGAGTTGTAAGCAGATGAAGAGACCATCAAGCTACTTGAAGGACCTTTGACAGTAGACAGCACCTCCTAATTTTGGATGGACAAACAAATGCAAGAAACAAGCGGAACAATCATAACAAAGTTATGAATTTTAACAAGTTAACGTATTCATATTGTTGCACACTTTTATCCCTGTCCACACACCATCCATGGATGTTACTAATTGATTAATATATGTTGCTTCTAAATCGATAAATTTGTCGTTCATTATGTGTCTATAAAGGTACATATAGAATCAGAGGTCTCGCTGGAAGCGAACTCTTTATCCTTTAGCCTAGAGATATTGTTTGACTGCTTCTCACCCTCCCAGACCTTAGCGATAGCTTTTGCTGTTGTTGGAATATGCTTGGTATCTGTTGTTGTCATCATCTTTGCATATGCGTATGGCGAGTCCACCTGAATTTTTTCTAAGTTGAATATATCTAAAGATGATGTTACACACAAATATTTTGGAGAGTAATGAAGAGACTCTGGTGGTTAGTAATGAAGAGGCTCCTATCCTAATGGAGGAAGATACACGAATGCAAAGAGAAAAAGAGCACACATGAAGATTCATCACTCCCTTCACATTGAACCAGAAGAGAAAATGAAGAATGATAAACCATACCCGGATCGTCAGCTAGTCAATAACAGTCAACGGTTTAAAAAGCCCAGTGTATTGAAGCACTACAATTCAGCGGCTTGGTGCCTAAGAGTGGCTGTCCGGCCTCAGCAGCACCACAGTAGGGCAACATGACGCCCATATGACATCAAGGAATCTAATAAGGTTTGCACCTCGGCATTAACTGTAGTATACGCTGCACGTCGGACTACACTTGGGCAATGCTTAGCCATGCATTTCGGTAAGACCAAGTCACGCACTTCGGCAGAGCTCAGCTGTGTATCACAGCTGCTCGTGCACTTCAGCAGAAGGCAGCTGTGTACCACATCAGCTCGTGCACTTCAGCAGAAGGCAGCTGTGTACCACAGCAAAATGAACCCAATACGACAATACTTCGTGGGATCCTCAAATGGAGATACTTCTCCAATATATCAACTACAACAATTTAGCCTTCCTGAACACGCCAAAGTCACAATGGTCGACCTACTAAGTCACATCAGCCGGACTACTGATCACATCAACAGACCTATGACGTCCTAGGCTCTCTGCCCTAAACAAAGCTTCTTCCCCAAAGCTATCATCAGGGTTTTTGGGTGAGAAAGAAATCTATAAAGGTAAGGAGATCAAGACAAATAAGTGGGAGAGACTGAACAACATACACATACCCCTTGCTATTCGAAAAACACTGTGAGAACTTCTCAACTTATTCCCTTTACATTATAATCTCATTGAAATATGGCCCGAACTGACTTGAGCGTCGGAGGGTTTTCTCCGGGGCCAACCCCTCGGGACCTCTGACCTGTGCTACACCGTGCAGGATATTTGGCGCTATTCCAGCTACATATTATCAATCCCAGTTGACAAATTCTTTGTTCCAACTGACGAAGTTAATTCGAGGTCATCTTGACCCTTGGTGAAGATTCGGCTTCATCATTTGGCGCTAGAAGGAGGGCCTAAGTCCCTTAACTCAGAAAACAGCCACTCAAAATTTTCTTTAACGATTGTTCAGAGGCTTTCCTAACCATCTTAGGAAGCTATTGAGAGAAAGATGAGTAACAGAGATAGTCAAGGGACCAAACAACCCCTGACATCTGGAAGAAGTCAAAAATCTTCTCAACGACAAACCGATCAATGCTCTACAGAGCCGGGAGAATCTTCAACTCCCATAGCTTTTACATATGAAGAGCACAGGCGAGCCATTCGCTATGTGGCTCAAAACCCAGAGGTCTTCCAAGCTGTAGTAAGGGAGATAAAGGGGAAAGCCTCTACAACAAATTCCAGTGGGTTCCATTCCGGTAATTCTCACCCATTGGAACATCTGGAGTATTCTCCCACTCGGTCTGATTATTCCCCCAGACGTCTGGCCGAGTTTATGGCTGAGGCGAGACGGCCAAAACAAAAGTCTAGCCGCTAGAGCTTAAGTTATACCCAGAAAGCCTCCTTGCCATTTAAACGTGGCAAAAAAGTTAATAATAAAGGCAAGGCACCGTTGCAGGATAGGTGTTCTGTCAAGATTCGGTTAGGAGGCCGAGGAGAGGAAATGAATTCTCTGCTGGCTTCTAAAGCTCATATCCTTTCCTATATGAGGAAAAAATCTCTGGCCAAAGAACCCCAGCCCCTCGCTGGACCAATCCGAAAAAGAAACCATCAACTGTACTGCCTCTATCATCATGATATTGGTCATGATACAGAAGATTGTAGACAGCTCGGGCAAGAGATTGGACGTCTTATTGAGCTGGGTCACTTGCAACGCTTCTATAATCCCAGGTCTAGGCTTCACAACAGGCTAGACTTTGTTAAACCCCTTTCAACGGAAAGTTGTAGGCCCGGGTATCACCAGGGGCTATCAAGGGGATACAGATTCTGATTTCGATGAGGGAGGAACCCGGATTTCCGAGCATATAAGGCTGATCTAATGGCCGTCTTGAATCACGGTTAGTTTCTTCCTGTCTTCATCTGAAATCTCCCGGTCCTATATTATCAGGAGACCAATCTTTTATATTTAACTGGAGATTCTTATATCGCATTCTGCCGGGATAGTTAAGTCACCTTATAGTGCGCGGAGCAATAATTTATGCCTATATCCCACCTACAACAAAAGTGGAGGCATTTATCCTCTTACCCAGCAGGTCTGGAAGGTTGAGCAGGTCTCAACATCATCTTACCCAGCAGGTCTGGAAGGTTGAGCAGGTCTCAGCAAGATGGGACAGGTTTCCCGATATTCTTACCCAGCAGGTCTGGAAGGCTGAGCATGTCTCAGCAAGATGGGACAGGTTTCCCAATATTCTTACCCAACAGGTCTGGAAGGTTGAGCAGGTCTCAACATCATCTTACCCAGCAGGTCTGGGTGGCTGAGCAGGTCTCAGCGGAACAAAACAAGTTCCCTACATTTTTTCCCCAGCAGGTCTGGGTGGCTGAGCAGGACTCAGCGTAACAAAACAAGTTCCCTACATTCTTTCCCCAGCAGGTGTGGGTGGCTGAGCAGGACTCAGCGGAACAAAACAAGTTCCCCACATTTTTTCTCCAGCAGGTCTGGGTGGCTGAGCAGGACTCAGCGGAAGAAAACAAGTTCCATACATTCTTTCCCCAGCAGGTCTGGGTGGCTGAGTAGGACTCAGCGGAACAAAACAAGTTCCCTATATTTTTTCCCCAGCAGGTCTGGGTGGCTGAGCAGGACTCAGCGGAATAAAACAAGTTCCCTATATTTTTTCCCCAGCAGGTCTGGGTGGCTGAGCAGGACTCAGCGGAACAAAACAAGTTCCCCACATTTTTTCCCCAGCAGGTCTGGGTGGCAGAGCAGGACTCAGCGGAACAAAACAAGTTCCCTACATTTTTTCCCCAGCAGGTCTGGGTGGCTGAGCAGGACTCAGCGGAACAAAACAAGTTCCCCACATTTTTCCCCAGTAGGTCTGGGTGGCTGAGCAGGACTCAGCGGAACAAAACAAGTTTCCTACATTTTCTCCCCAGCAGGTCTGGGTGGCTGAGCAAGACTCAGCGAAACAAAACAAGTTCCCTACATTTTCTCCCCAGCAGGTCTGGGTGGCTGAGCAAGACTCAGCGGAACAAAACAAGTTCCCTATATTACCACCTCTGCAGAGTAAAGAAGTTCGGCATAAGTTTTGCCAACATTCCAACTTGGCAAAAACTGGTAAGCCAAACATAAAGAGCGGAAGCTTGATGTTTTAAAGAGATACACCTATGGCGAAGACAAACATTTGCAAAAACAGATTTTCATTACTTTCATGAAATCTCTTACGAACTGATTGCAAGGAAGATGGAAAAGCTAGAAAGCAAGGTTTGGAAAAAAGAATTTTTCATTAGGAATGAAGCCTATTACAATCATGATCATTTGCAGGATCCTGACCTATTCTACAACTTCTCCCTCCATGAGATCAGCTCCGCTTTGAAATTGATCTAGCTGGTCCTTGAGCAAAGTTCCAGCATCAGGGTTATACATCTTGACGATTCGGGGATGCTTTTTGTCCAGACTAGGGCAGATTTCGGAGCAGGCATCAATTGCCTAAGTTTACCCCACAGCAATGGCCGAGCCCTGAATCTTGAGAAAATTCCCAGTAAATAGCTCGGATTGTCTGAACTCAGCAACCGCTCTTTTCTTCATCTCCTCGGCTCGAACCTCGAATTGATGGATGAGATCAGCTTTACTTTTCTTCTCAGCCTCCAGTTGCTGATTCAGCTCTGATCGGCAGTTGGACAATATTTGATCAAAAGAACTAAGCTCTTTTTGATAAAATTCCAATTCAGCCAGTGCCTTGGATTGAACTAGCTCATAGTCGGTAAGTTTTTCCATTAGCTCGGCCACTTGAAACTTGGCGTCAGCCAACTCAGTATCAGAACTCCGCTTCATAGCCTGAAGTTTAGAATTTTCTTCCGAAAGGGAGGCTAGTTTAAAGTCTGAGTCCCGCTTCACCATCTGATGTTTGGAGTTTTCTTCAGTAAGAGCAGCGACTTGGGACTTCAGATTACTCACCTCGGCTCTCAGTTCGGACAGTTTTGTGTTATTCGGCTTTGCCACTTCAGCCAACTCATCATAAGCTTTCCTCAAGTGGGCGTTGGCCTCGGAGAGTTTGGAAAATCTGGTGTAAAGCTCCTCAGCTCGTCTAAGAATATTAAATTCTTGAACTCGATACTGCAAAAGTCAAAACTACTAAGAAAAGCATGAAAAGACAAGGTAAAAACACGGAGAGGTGAAGGAGGTTATACCAGGGCCATATTGCTGGCAAAAGAGTTAAAAGCAGAGCCCCAGCTCATGCTATCAAACTTCCGCCAATCTTTAGGAAGTACGGACACCTTCGTCAACTTCCTAGCTACTCCAGGATCCTCGGCAGAGTTATTATAGCTGAACTCCAACGTATGTCTACCCCGAGTGGGCCAAGAGGAGGGACCGCCTTCCGTTGGCTTCTTGGCAGTTGACCCCTCTTCGGGGGCATTTCCCCGGGAAGGCTCCCCTTCAACCTTGCTTCCCTTTTGGAGGTCTTCTCCCAATGCTTTCACTTCAGAAGATTCCCCCTCCAGGAATATTTGGCTCAGGAACTTCTTTTAGGAGTTCGAAAGAAGGCACGCTTTTATCAGCAATCCGGTTAGGGGGAGAAGGTTCCCCATTTCAGCAGCAGGAGAGGAAGGGATAGGGATGGGGGCATCCATCCCCCAATCCTATCCCCAGAAAGAGAAACAGGAAGTTGTTCTTCGGTTTGAGAAGGAACATCAGAAGCTCCGGCTAAAAAAGGGGAAAACTATTCAAATAGCTATAACAAAAGATAGGCGCATTCAAGATTTTCTTTGAAGAGTAAAACCTTACCCGGATGCGTCTGCGCTTCGGATGAAGAACTGACAGAAGCAGGCTCCGAAGAGGAGGGTTGGCGTTCCGACCATGTTCTCTTTTGAGGAACCAACTTCTTTAACCTTTCAAGGGTCCCATGTCCCATGATTTCTGCAAGATCCGGAGAAACACAACATTCAACAACCAGGTACAACATCAAGGCTAGTCAAAAACGTTCGAAAAAACATTGTTATTTACCCCGAACTATCCATAAAGCGACGGGATGAAGGGGTCTGAAATTATATTCTGGCCCCAAATGTTCCAGGTCAGCGACTTGAACAATCTGCCTATTAACTTTCTCCCAGTCTACAACCCGGGAGGAAAGAAACATTTGGAAGGCTTCGTTACGAAATGGTTCACTCGGTCTTCTATTACTGATGTTGCTAATGTTCCAGGAAATTCCTTCAGACAACCCCACGTTTCTAACGAAAAAGAAACTCTTTTCCCAATCTTGAGGGGGAGGGGGAAGGTTTATGACAAAAGATCTCTCACTATCCAGAGATCTCCTATCAAAATTATACCAGCTACCTTCTTGGTTACATACGAATATCTCCCTAAAGACAGCAAAAGAGAATTTCTTCTCAGATGCTCTTAGATATAGCAGATAACTGAGAATTACCCTTAGCCCATGGGGGGTTATTTGAGGTAGCCTAATTTTGTAACAGACTAATATTTGAAGCAAAGGGGCCGGAATGGGTAAGTTAAAACCAGATCTGAAAAACTCCTCATAAACTGCTTCATAGCCAGTTGGAGGGTTATCAGCGGTTTGGTGAGGAAGGGGTAAAATAGGAACAAAAATGCTCCTGTGAACCCTATAATGCTGGCAAATCTCGGAAAGATCATTCTCATTCAAAATGCAAAATGAATCATGCACCAAGGGAGAAGGAACTACAGATTTCAAGAAAGAAGGCGAAGCCATAGAGTAAGAAAGCTTACAAGATATCAAGTGCGTAGGGTCGATGAAGTTAAAGGAAGCAAAAAGCTTTGGAGAAGAAGGACGATTTAAGCGCGATGATACGACCAGTAGAGCAGAGTAAAGAAGAATAAGTCAAGGGAGTCACTTTAATTTATAAGAGAAAGAAGACGAGGAGCCGTGTCCTTATGATAGAAATACAAAGAGGCGAAAGGTCGCACATTTCCCTCCCTCGAAGAAAGAAACCGCCAAAAAAGTAATGATGTAACATTGGAATTGCCGCTTACTTTGGAGACAGGGTTGAAAGAAATAATTGCACGGAACAACCGCGTTACTAGAACAAGATTTGTCTGCCTTTGCAGTTTAGCTCAGCCACACAAAATCTGGGGGCAAATGATAAACCATACCCGGATCGTCAGCTAGTCAATAACAGTCAACGGTTTAAAAAGCCCAGTGTATTGAAGCACTACAGTTCAGCGGCTTGGTGCCTAAGAGTGGATGTCCGACCTCAGCAGCACCACAGTAGGGCAACATGACGCCCATATGACATCAAGAAATCTAATAAGGTTTGCACCTCGGCATTAACTGTAGTATACGCTGCACGTCGGACTACACTTGGGCAATGCTTAGCCATGCATTTCGGTAAGGCCAAGTCACGCACTTCGGCAGGGCTCAGCTGTGTATCACAGCTGCTCGTGCACTTCAGCAGAAGGCAGCTGTGTACCACAGCAGCTCGTGCACTTCAGCCGAAGGCAGCTGTGTACCACAGCAAAATGAACCCAATACGACAATACTTCGTGGGATCCTCAAACGGAGATACTTCTCCAATATATCAACTACAACAATTTAGCCTTCCTGAACACGCCAAGGTCACAATGGTCGACCTACTAAGTCACATCAGCCGGACTACTGATCACATCAACAGACCTATGACGTCCTAGGCTCTCTGCCCTAAACAAAGCTTCTTCCCCAAAGCTATCATCAGGGTTTTTGGGTGAGAAAGAAATCTATAAAGGTAAGGAGATCAAGACAAAGAAGTGGGAGAGACTGAACAACATACACATACCCCTTGCTATTCGAAAAACACTGTGAGAACTTCTCAACTTATTCCCTTTACATTATAATCTCATTGAAATATGGCCCGAACTGACTTGAGCGTCGGAGGGTTTTCCCCGGGGCCAACCCCTCGGGACCTCTGACCTGTGCTACACCGTGCAGGATATTTGGCGCTATTCCAGCAACATATTATCAATCCCAGTTGACAAATTCTTTGTTCCAACTGACGAAGTTAATTCGAGGTCATCTTGACCCTTGGTGAAGATCCGACTTTATCAAAGAAGGTGATGATGAAATAGCATTCCACAAGAAAAACCCATTTTTTTTTTCAAAAAAGTGAGAAGACATTTTTACCATTCAAAAGAAAAAAAAGAATGGGCATTGTTTGGGGATTTTGAATTTCCTTTTAACGAACAGTAAATTGCCAAAATCTTCCTAATGTATACTGAAATGGGCAATTAATCTCTACTTTTCTAAAATATAATCAAAATTAGTGTTGCGTATGAGCCAACATTGATTCGTAATATCATTAGTTCAGATTAAAGATCAACGATTTCGAATTGATTACCTAAGGTCAATAACAACAACAACAACAACAACTCAATTCTCGCCAATCATCACCTAAGGTCAATATTATACAACTACTAAATCAGATTACCTCCAATTGTTTTGGTGTCAAAATCCATTTTATCGATTAACCTTTTCTTGTTTTCTTTGTTCAAAGTCGTCGGCAAAAAGCCGTTTCTTAAGAGATGGGATCAATTTACCACACGCGTGACTACGCGACACGTGGCAGCAAGAGGTGGTGACGCTAGATGCGGATGATTATCATCTAGCTTCACCACTTCTTGCTGTCACGTGTCGCGCGGTCACACGTCACCGCACAAATTTGCGGTGAGAGGATCTTATCCCGTTTCTTGGTATGCTTTATTTTAGAGGTTTTTCAGGTCTGTCTATTAGTTCAAAGATGCCGGCAAGAAGCCTTTCCTTGGTATGTTTTATTTAGTATTTTTTTTTCCAGTCTGTCTATTAGTTCAAAGCCGTTGACAAAAAGCCTTCCTTGGTATGCTTTATTTTAGTAATTTTCCGGTCTGTCTAATAGTTCAAAACCACCGGTAAAAAGCCTTCTTTTATTTTAGTAATTTTTGTCTGTCTATTAGTTCACTAAATTGGCTGCGCTTGTTATATTGTGAAGCAGCAATTGATCGACACGTAATTTTCGTTATGGGTTATCAAAAAACAACCTCTGTGTGTTTCTAATACATAAGTATGGTTGCGTACATCCGATCCCCCATACTCCGCCATAAACAGGAGCCTTTAAGACAATATGGTTTGATGTTGTATTAATTCAAGCTCTCTCTGCAAGACTGCAACTTCTTCAACCAAGCCAACAGACAAACCCATCTAAGATATATAAAATTGGTAAAGGCCCACCTTTGATTCAGTCAGAATGAGTCTCTTGGGATCCGGAGACATTGGCTTAGTAATGAAGTGTTCAAAATTACAATGATCATATTACTAGGAAAAATATGGGATTTTAAGTTAAAGATCCTAAAAAATTATCATATGTAGTAAAAGGGTATGTGGAATATTAGGAAATAAATGAAGTAAACATAACAGTTTGAAAATCTGACAATAAGACAAAATAATTGTGGTTGTATTGGGTTAATGACTAAAGATTAACAAGTTCTTAAGATGGAACTTTTTATAGAAGAAAGAAAAATGTAAGGATACAACAAATTAAAATTTAACTGCAAGGGCAAAAGGATCATATAAAAAACTGACGAGTCTTGTTTTAAATATATCTAGAGTTTCAAACATCTTCATTCATTCAGAGGGCGGGTCCTACATTAACTTGAAAGTTTCTGTTTTGTGACATTGAGTTCACGGGCAGAAATAGCCTCTTATACAAAGTATAAAATAAGACTGCATATATCACAGTGCGAAGAGATCCAGCAGAGCCTAATGCGAAAACGTCCTTCAGAATCTTCATTTAGTTGTGTACAACTTTTATTTGGAAATGTACATGAAGATCAGATATCATTACAAAATATTACATATCAGCTTATAGGATCGTGATCAACCATTCTTTAGAAATTCATTCTCTATCATACATAAGAGTTGATTTAAGTGTAATAGGAAACTTAACCTGCCAGGAAGAAGTAATTCGGTGAAGTCGAATTTACTTATGATGTTTGCTTCAACACAATGTTCACATTTGTTGAAGTTGTCATCATCATAACAAATCATATTCATGTTTTTGAGTTTCTTTATTGCTCCTATATTTGCATGTCCTAGTCTAGCATGCCACATATCAAGAGACTCAGCAAAGTAAACAGAACTAGATGCATCTTTATTAATACAGCAAATAGCATCGACTACAAGAAGACCTCCATTACAGAAGCCTTTACCAACAAATTCACCATTTCTAGACAAGACTAGTTTATCAGACTCTAAAACAAGTTTGATGTTGGCCTTGTTTAGAAGAACTTCGGAGATCAAGTTCCTACGCATGACAGGAACGTGCAACACGTTGCTCAAGTCCAGTTTCTTCCTAGAAGTCAACTTAAGAAGCACCTTACCCTTTCCGAGGACTTGGGTACTATGTGCATCTCCCAAGAAAACTTGCTCATCACTGTCTATTTTCTTGTACTCAGAAAATAGGTCTTTACTAGTAGAAATATGCCTGGTAGCACCCGTGTCTACTACCCATTCCGTAGTGCCACCAACAAGGTTTACCTCTGTTAAGACGACAACTGCAATGATGTCATCTCCTGCTCCTTTGACCTGTATCAGATTCGCCTGGTTGCTCTGCTGGCCCTTCCGTTTCCTGTAGTTGACTGCTCGGTGTCCCGGTTTTTCGCACACCCAGCAAACTTCCTTCATCTTGTTCTGGCCCTGCACAGCAACTTTCTTACCTTTACCTCCACTGCTGTAGCCACCATTGTTATTGTGGAACTTGGGCTTCTTCGCAGCATGCTCCACAACGTTGGCTTTGACATCCTTTTCACAGTGAGACTCATCTTCCATCCTGTTGTTCTCTTCGATGCGTATGTATTTAATTACGACATTTAGAGATTGTACAAGGAAAATACGAATTAGGAAAGTGGTGTTGGGTAAAAATGATGAAAAGTGGGCTGTTTTGAGTGATATGGCGAAATGGGTACTTTTTGGGGGTAAAAATGGTACTTTCTTTAAGTTATGATATGTAGAATGTAAATATGTAAGTGAGGTTTGATGATAAGTTGTAGTATGACCAAGATACTCTCATATGACCGAGTCTCATGTTGCACGAGAATAACGTTTGAAACGTTGTGTTGTTTCATCGCATGTTTTAAAAAGTTCATATGCATGTGAATAATAAACGCGAGACGATTGATTCCATCGACACACGATATGTTATGTTATATTCATGATTATGACTATGAAGCAGAAAGTGAGGCAAAATATGAGGTCGTTAATCACGCTGTGCCACGTGTACAAAAAAGAAAAGAGGTTTAAATTATTTTTATTTTTAAAAAAGAATTTTTTGTACACGTATCAGCTCGTGATTGGATGCCTTATATTTTGACTCAATTTTTACCTCCTCTGATCTGGTCCGGAATTTACATGGCCAATCACATCCCGTTTTGACAGGTTTAGAAAGTAACGTTAGCGGACTCAAAAAAGAAAAGGAAAAAGAATAACATTAGTTGTTGTTTAATTACGATGATTATACTTATTCTTTTCGTGTTTCAAACAAAGACACATTCTTACTTGACTTCGGAATATGATGAAATAAATCAAAATAACTCACTAGATTGGCTGTGGTTTTTATATATTGTGAAGTAGCATTGATCGACACAGCATATCGCAATTTCATTATGGATCATCGCGAAACAACCTCTGTGCGTTTCTAATACATGTATTTGGTTGTGTACATCCAACTTCTCTATACCCTCATTATGAGTCATCGTGAAACAACCTCTGTGCGCTTCTAATATATGTTTTTGGTTGTGTACATCCGATTTCCGACTTTTCTATACCCTGTCTGCACTTCTAATACCAAAAGGCGCTTCTAATACATATTTTTGGTTGTGTACAACCGATTTCCGACTTCTCTATGCTGTGTCATATAGAGGAACCTCTAAAGTAATATGGTAGGTTGTATACTTATTCTTTTTCTCAAACACAAACTACATAATTTTCTTTTTCATTCAACACACATCGGTCTGACATTGTTAGACCGAAATTGCTAAGCTGCAGTTTCATTACTGATAAGCAGACACAGTGGTAAAGACGATAAAGCGGGGGAAAAAAAAAAGCAAAGCCGAATACACAAACAGTGTTACTGTATCGTAATATTTCGATGTGGTATATTTTATATACTCTATTGCACATATGCATATTTCATATGTTTTTTTATTATCATGTATATATATTTTTATTTATAACATACATAATAATAACAAAACACATAAAATTTATGTAAAACGTATAAGATTCATGACATTCTTCTAAACAATACATGATATTTTCCGTACACTCGAATGCATGGACGCAAAGGGTACACACAGCACAGCCAGAAAAATATCAAGTAGCTTTCATTGAGGGACACAGACTTAAATAAACCAAATCTTTACAAACGAAAGCAGCGTTCCGACCACAACACCAAAAGCCAAAAATATCCCTGCAATCTCTCTCCTCTTTCATCATCCATACAACACTCAGCTGCCCATGCATCTTCTTACAATATCCAAACCAGCCAATCACAAGCCTAGAAAATCATCATAATGATAGATCAAATACTTTTTCATTTTCCTTTCTTCTATCTTTCCCTTTCCAATTCCTACGAAAAAGCTCAGCCTCAAAAAAAATAAAAAACCCACTTCCCAGCCCCATGTACATATACAATAACAACAA
Source organism: Eustoma russellianum (assembly GCA_036186865.1). Classification (NCBI taxonomy): domain Eukaryota; kingdom Viridiplantae; phylum Streptophyta; class Magnoliopsida; order Gentianales; family Gentianaceae; genus Eustoma; species Eustoma russellianum. The sequence goes on along the minus strand of AP025060.1, from coordinate 1,251,894 downwards.
CATTACCCCATTGCCTTAGAGGCTCTCGCCTATAGCAGGATATAAGAGGTCGTATGTATGCAACCATACTCATGTGTTAGAATCATACCGAGGTTGTTTCCCGATGGTCCATAATGAAAATTGCTTCACATTGGGTCGATCAACTACTGCTTTATAATATAAGAAACACATCTAATTTATTGAGTCATATATATAAGATTGTGGATGTAAATCAATAAATAAAATAAAGTTCATATTTTACTCTATTTGTAAAACAAATATTGTCATGCTTATATTTTCGACAGGTCTAAAAATATTATCACGTAACAGAAAATGAGAGTGTATTTAGCATTTCAATTAATGTTGAAAAAAAAAAAGAAAAACTGACTTGATTATAAATGTAAAATAGAATGATATACACATATTATTTTTTTTATAAATACATAATTTTGACATTTTTACAGTATTGATTTCATCTAATGCTTTATCGTCGACTGTTTATCAAAAAAGAAAATGTGTATTTACAACAACAACATTATCCCATTGACTTAGAGGCTTCTGCCTATGGCGGGTTATGAGAGGTCGGATGTACGCAATCATATCCATATGTTAGAAACACACAGCGGTTGTTTTACGATGAGCTATAATTAAGCTAAGACTATGTATAAGACAATACGTTTGAGATGTATCAAGTATTATTAATACAAGACATTGATAGTTGTCATTTTTACATATAATATAATTGTATTAATCGAAAAACTAAGAATTTAGAAAACTGCCGTTTCCAGTTTTGCGTATTGGCCATTGCACGTGGCTTTTCCTCTGTCCACTAGCTCAATTTCAGACTCTTTCACTTCTGAAAGAGTCCGCTTCCTCCACACAAAATATAAACTGTAAACTGCCCTTTGCGTTTTCTCTGATAAACAAGAGTGGAGAGAAACAGAGGCTGCAAAATTAGTGCAGGCCATCTGGAAATTTCCCCATAATTTACAAGGGTGGAATTCCATTTCGTGATTCTTAGCACATTTCTTGTTGTGTCTTCTTTTTACTCTGTTCCAACTAAAGATTCAGCCTTTTTGAATTGCGTCTCTGTTCAGTTTCTTTGTCCAAGACACTAAAGGTTATTTCTTGGAACAATGTCTTCTTTGGTTCCTTCTCCACTTACAATTTCCAATCCTAAAGCAGACCGTCTTTCATCAATTTCTCAGAAGCATTATCTGCTTCACTCATTTCTTCCCAAGAAAACCAGCCAAAGAAACACTTTTTCTTACATGAAATTCAAATGTGCTGCAATTGGGAATGGGTTGTTCACTCAAACAACACAGGAAGTTCGTAGAATTGTCCCTGAGAACAAGCAGGGGCTCCCTGTTGTAAAAATTGTTTATGTAGTTTTTAGAAGCTCAGTATCAATCATCCCTCACAGCTGCAATTCAAACACTGAACAAAGGAAGAAAATTTGCTTCATTTGAGGTGGTGGGATACTTGGTTGAGGAGCTTAGAGATGAGAATGCTTACAAAACTTTCTGTAAAGATCTTGAGGATGCAAATATCTTTATAGGGTCATTGATTTTTGTGGAGGAATTGGCTTTGAAAGTCAAGGCTGCTGTGGAGAAAGAGAGGGACAGGATGGATGCAGTTTTAGTGTTTCCGTCAATGCCTGAAGTGATGAGGCTTAACAAGCTAGGTTCTTTTAGTATGTCTCAACTTGGGCAATCCAAAAGCCCAATTCTTCAGTTATTTAAGAAGAAGAATAAATCATCTGCAGGATTTGCTGATAGCATGTTGAAGCTTGTGAGGACATTGCCTAAGGTTTTGAAGTACTTGCCTAGTGATAAGGCTCAGGATGCTAGGATGTACATACTAAGTTTGCAGTTCTGGCTTGGTGGATCACCTGATAATTTGGTGAATTTCATGAAAATGATTTCTGGGTCCTATGTCCCTGCACTCAAGGGGATGAAAATTGAATATTCTGATCCAGTTCTTTACTTGGATGTTGGGATATGGCACCCTTTGGCTCCTTGTATGTATGATGATGTTAAGGAATATTTGAATTGGTATGTTACTAGGAGGGATGCTAATGAGAAGCTTAAGAGTTCCAGTGCTCCTGTAATTGGACTCGTTTTGCAAAGGAGTCATATTGTGACTGGGGACGAGAGTCACTATGTGGCTGTGATCATGGAACTAGAAGCAAGAGGGGCAAAAGTGATCCCAATTTTTGCTGGGGGACTTGATTTCTCTGGGCCAGTTGAGAAGTTCTTCATTGATCCAATCACTAAAAAGCCATTTGTTAACTCAGTGATTTCGTTAACGGGTTTCGCTCTTGTTGGAGGTCCAGCAAGGCAGGATCATCCAAGAGCAATTGAGGCTTTGATGAAGCTTGATGTGCCTTACATTGTTGCTTTGCCTCTGGTTTTCCAGACAACTGAGGAATGGTTGAACAGTACATTGGGGTTGCATCCAATTCAGGTTGCTTTGCAGGTTGCTCTTCCTGAGCTAGATGGTGGAATGGAGCCAATAGTATTTTCAGGCAGGGATCCCAGGACAGGCAAGTGATTCCTCTTTTTCTATCTCTCTCTACACCCCCCCCCCCCCCCCACACCTTTTGCTTGTTGATTTTATGCTCCGGAAGTGTGATATCAAGCCTATTCTACAATGCTTAACTTTGAATAAGAAATTCAATTATTTGTAGAACTATGTTTTCATGAATAGAATATAGTGTCTCTCTTCTTTTAACGATTGAAGTTTCTTTAGTTTCTTACAAAAGAATAACCATATTTTTGCACTTGACACGCCCCCAGACATGTGGGCTTGTCATTTGTACAAACACTAGTAGTAGATAATAGCAGTAGTGTTAATTTTAAATGATTGGGACAGCAATGTTCGAACCTAGGACCTCCTGCTCTGATCCTAGTTAAACTACTGTATGATCTAAAAGCTCAAGTTCTTAGATAGAAGAGTAATTTATAAATTTAACAGTATTCTTCTACCTTAATGGTAATGTTCTTTGCTTATTTGTATACAGGAAAATCTCATGCTCTTCACAAGAGAGTAGAGCAGCTTTGTACTAGAGCAATCAAATGGGGGGAACTAAAGAGGAAATCAAAGGTTTGTAGATGTCTATATGTTTTCTTTTCTGGACTTAAGCTCTTAAGGTTTTGTGTATCCGCTGCTTTGTTATAGTAAGTTTTAGAGATTAAAATTAGAGGTACCCTCTGATACTGATGCAATACTGGCAACCTTTTTGTGTGTTTAGTAGACAATTTGATCTCATGATCCTGTCTAAATTGTTCTCAAGTCAATACTTAGACTGAACTTGGAACTTTTTCGTTCCGATGGCTTAGCTATAGTAATTGCACCGAGTCCTCGTAAGCTCAGACTGAACTACAATGGTTTTACTGATTTGAACTTCTGCTGCATTCATTATCTTGTGCATTAGACTTCATTATTTAGAACTCGAGAATTCAAACTGACTGATAGTGGAACTATTGATATGTGCAGACAGAGAAGAGGGTTGCTATTACTGTTTTCAGCTTCCCTCCAGACAAAGGGAATGTAGGAACTGCTGCATATCTGAATGTTTCTCTTCCATCTATTCTGTTCTTAAAGACCTTCAGAGAGACGGTTATAATGTTGAAGGCCTTCCAGAGACTTCTGAAGCCTTGATAGAAGATGTCCTCCATGACAAAGAAGCTCAATTCAGCAGTCCAAACCTTAACGTAGTTTACAAAATGAGTGTGAGGGAGTACCAGAAGTTAACTCCTTATGCCACAGCTTTGGAAGAAAACTGGGGTAAGCCTCCTGGTAATCTAAACTCTGATGGAGAAAACCTTCTGGTCTATGGAAAGCAGTATGGAAATGTTTTCATTGGGGTTCAGCCTACATTTGGCTATGAAGGTGATCCTATGAGGCTCCTGTTTTCTAAATCAGCCAGTCCGCACCATGGATTTGCCCGCTTACTATTCTTTTGTTGAAAAGATCTTAAAGCTGACGCTGTTCTTCATTTCGGTACACATGGATCACTTGAGTTTATGCCTGGGAAACAAGTTGGAATGAGTGACGCCTGTTATCCTGATAGTCTCATCGGGAACATCCCTAATGTGTATTACTACGCGGCAAACAATCCATCAGAGGCCACCATTTGCCAAACGTCGTAGTTATGCAAATACCATCAGCTACTTGACTCCACCAGCTGAGAATGCTGGGCTCTATAAGGGACTGAAGCAGCTAAGTGAGCTTATTTCCTCTTACCAGTCCCTCAAAGACACAGGTCGCGGCCAACAGATTGTAAGTTCTATTATTAGCACATCTAAGCAGTGTAATCTTGACAAGGATGTTGACCTTCCAGAAGAAGGCGTGGAATTGTCAGCTAAAGAGCGAGACCTTGTTGTTGGGAAGGTGTACTCCAAGATAATGGAGATTGAATCTCGGCTACTCCCCTGTGGACTTCATGTCATCGGTGAGCCTCCATCCGCTATGGAGGCAGTGGCCACTCTGGTCAATATTGCTTCATTAAATCGTCCTGAAGAAGGGATTTCATCTCTTCCTGCTATTTTGGCTGAGACTGTTGGAAGAGATATCGAGGATGTGTACAGAGGAAATGATAGGGGCATATTGCGTGATGTTGAACTGCTTCGCCAAATAACTGACGCGTCACGAGGAGCTATCACCGCACTTGTAGAACGAACTACAAACAAAATGGGTCAAGTTGTTGATGTTTCTGATAGGCTTACCTCAATTCTTGGTTTTTGGCATTAATGAACCATGGATTCAGTACTTGTCAAATACCAAGTTTTATAGAGCTGACAGGGAAAAACTTAGGGTGCTGTTCCAATTCTTAACTGAATGCCTGAAGCTTGTGGTTGCTGATAATGAGTTGGGAAGTCTAAAACAGGCTTTGGAAGGTAAATATGTGGAGCCTGGACCAGGTGGGACCCAATTAGAAACCCAAAAGTTTTGCCAACCGGAAAGAATATCCATGCTTTAGATCCACAATCAATTCCCACAACTGCAGCAATGCAGAGTGCCATGGTTGTCGTTGATAGGTTGCTCGAAAGGCAGAAGGCTGACAATGGGGGAAAGTTTCCAGAGACTGTTGCTCTTGTCTTGTGGGGTACAGATAACATCAAGACATATGGGGAGTCACTGGCTCAAGTGATGTGGATGATTGGTGTTAAGCCAGTAGCTGATGGCTTAGGCAGGGTGAACCGCGTAGAACCAGTGAGTCTTGAAGAGCTAGGAAGGCCAAGGGTTGATGTTGTTGTCAATTGTTCTGGAGTCTTTAGGGATCTTTTCATTAATCAGGTACCAATTTGGTGTTTCCCCCATGAAATCATTTAAATAATTGCTATCATTTCAATTCTACTGTGGATTTTGGTTTCTTATTAACAGTTGCTCTCTTTCTTTACAGATGAACCTCCTTGACAGGGCAGTGAAAATGGTTGCGGAATTAGATGAGCCAGAAGACCAGAACTTTGTTAGGAAGCATGCTCTAGAGCAGGCAAAGACACTGGGCATTGATGTTCGTGAAGCCGCAACGCGTATCTTCTCAATGCTTCAGGCTCTTACTCATCTAATGTAAACCTAGCTGTGGAGAACTCCTCATGGAATGACGAAAAGCAACTTCAAGATATGTACCTGAGTAGAAAATCATTTGCATTCGATTCTGATGCTCCCGGTACAGGCATGACTGAGAAGCGCAAAGTCTTTGAGATGGCACTCAGTACAGCTGATGCCACATTCCAGAACCTTGATTCTTCTGAGATTTCACTCACAGATGTCAGTCATTATTTTGACTCAGATCCAACCAACCTCGTGCAGAATCTCAGGAAGGATGGAAAGAAGCCTAGTGCATATATAGCAGACACAAACCACAGCTAATGCCCAGGTAATCATAATGAGTTGTAATATTTTTGTACCATGACAAAGCCGATGAGGCCTTAGCTCAACGGTTAAGGTTGATGTCAGAAAGCTGCTTTCTTGACCTTTGACAATTTACTTGACCTTCTTTTTCTCAAATAGGTGCGAACATTATCAGAGACCGTGCGGCTTGATGCAAGAACCAAGCTACTGAACCCCAAATGGTATGAAGGCATGCTCTCCAGTGGATATGAGGGTGTTCGTGAGATTGAGAAACGCCTGACTAACACAGTTGGTTGGAGTGCAACTTCAGGGCAAGTGGATAACTGGGTGTATGAAGAGGCTAACACAACTTTTATTCAAGATGAGGAGATGTTGAAGAGGCTTATGAACACAAACCCAAATTCTTTCAGGAAATTGGTTCAGACATTTTTGGAGGCAAATGGACGCGGTTATTGGGACACATCAGAAGAAATATTGACAAATTGAGGCAGTTGTACTCAGAAGTTGAGGACAAGATTGAGGGTATTGATAGATAAATATGTACTTAAGAGGAAAACTGTAGATCCTTTTACCCTGAGCCTATGTAATTTCCTTCAGTTTCTGGCCTATGGTTGATTCCATGTTAGCAGATGCTGGCTTCCCTAAGTGCCAATTTAACTCCTTCCATTTGATCACATCAATCTTTCAAATAATTGTTTCCATTTCTAATAGAGTTAAGTACACACTCTTCCTTGACTTTGAAATATGATGGAATAAAATAAAATAACTCACTAAATTGGCTGCGTTTCTTATATTGTGAAGTAGCAATTGATCGACACATCTAGACGCAACTTTCACTATGGGTCATCAGGAAACAACCTTTATGTGTTTCTAACACATGAGTATTATTGTGTACATCCGACCTATTTCATATCCAGCCATAGATGGAAGCCTCTAAGGTAAGGAGGTAATGTCGTTGTTGTAATCTTTCAAATAATGTTTTAACATGTCCAGTGAAAATACACTTTTCAAAGGTTAAACTGCTCCTTTAGCTCCAAAATCGGAAAGAACCTACATTTGCATCTTGTATCGGGGATGCTTTGCTTGAGCTAACAGCGCAAAAAAAAACAAAAAAAAAAAAAAGAAAACAAGCCTGTCACTCTGCATCCAGTTGAACTACTATTCTAAGGATATCAGAATGCTTTTCATATAAGATAAATTACAAATTTGGTTGATGCTTTCTGACCTTTAGAGTACGGATTCGAGCCCCATAAATAGTCTCTTGCATAAAGTGTAGGGAGCCTCTTAGTTAAAGTGTAGGATAGACTTGCGTATATCAGATCGTAAAACGATCTGGCCCCTCTTCAGATCTTGCACAAACGTATGAGCCTAGTACAACGAGAACGATTTTTTCTTTTAGAGTTTTAAGTACTATCAAAAGTCTACTATTAACTACAAATGTCGGTACTAGAATATACAGGGAGTAGCATGAAGACTAATTTGCATCTCATGTCAACGAAGAATCTATCCAAGAACAAGTGAAACACTAAACCTTCACTTCTACAATAGCTGCTATAACAGTTGCGAGTCTTTTAGTTTAAACATGAAAATAAGGTATGTTGGGAATTAATTCGAGATACGTGTGATGCGCAGCACGTTGATAAAGTTTATACGAATTAATCATAAGGTGGACATTATGTATGATAATATTAATATGTCCATATGTCACGTAATAATATTAATTGTTACGTAAAACATCCACCCGTTAAGTGATCATCGGGTATACTCGTGGATGTATAGTTGGTCTAAATGGAAACCCCGAATATGTAGACAGTCATATGGTCAGAGACCGCGATGGATGGGCTCAAAGTTGCACGACCATAAAGTTACGACATCTGGTCCCCGAGGGGCGACAACCCACGTGTGGCTTGTAGATAATTATTGGTACAATAATTAAAATATTGGATAATATTAATGGGAAGATAAGGTTGAGTTTTAAATTTAAGATTAAATTTAAAACCTTATACCTATCAGATCCTTCTCATCCCCTCTATATGAAGAACGCTTCATCTCCTCATATCGTAAGAGGCAGAAATCGTTACAGAGAAGCAAAAGGGAGGGTGTGCCAAATTTTCTATAAAGTCCACACTGCCTAACCTCTCCATCGGGTAAAGCAGTGATTGTTGATTCCGTTAAAGGGGTAATATCAACAATTGGTGGAAAGTCGTGAATCCTTGGATCACGCCAGATTCTTCATCAGCCGGAGCAGTTGCAGTTGCACGTGTTCAGAATAACAACGCAATGGAGCAGGTTATACTTTTCCGTATTTTGTTACTTTGTCCATTGATTTCGATTAAACGGTCCTATTCAGGGGTTTATTAAATTAAATCCAACAAGTGGTATCAGAGCAGGCCTAATCGAATCATCTTTTGTATTCTGTTAATCTGTTTTATGTTACGAAAAATGGAAACTTTTTTGGGTCAAAACTTTTTTCCGAAACGAGTTTTTTGGTTAAGAAAAAGGTTCTATTTCGTATAATATATAAATTTCGGCCTCTGAAGTTTTAAAGAAAACTGCGGCTGGCCTGGTGGCCAGCGCCTCTTCAGCAATCCGGCGGTCAGGTGTTCAATCCTCTCCTCCGAAAATTTCGGATTCGTTTTTGTTTTTCTGGAATTCTTTGATTTAATGTATAATAAAACCTCCTTCAATACAGCACAAAAAGGCTGCTGGCCTAGTGGCCAGCGCCTGGGCAGAGAGAAAGAGGTCCCGGGTTCGAACCTAACTCTTGTAATTTCAGTGCATTTTTGTTTGTTCTGAGATTTTTAGGCTTTTTAATAAATAAAATTGCTCCCTTAAGTAACAACAAAAGTGTTTGTTGGCTTACTGGCCAGAGCCAGTGACAACAAATGGGAGGTCCATGGTTCGAAACTCCCTTGGAACATTTTTGCTCATGTACAGATTTGGGGCTCCCCTGGCGGGTGGGCCATCCGTATTCAACCCGGTTTCCAGTAGGGCTTCGGCCCATTTCGGATTCAATTGACAAAAAAAAGGAGAATCTGGAATTCAGAAACTGGGCCGGGCGGGTCTGACCCGACCCGCGCCCAAGCCCTTTATTTCATTTTATTTATTTATTTGGTTTATTATTATTGTTTTGGATAAAGTAAATAATACTCATTCTATTATTATTATTTAAGTTTTTTGGAAAATAATAATATAAACTACTTGGATGTTATTATTATTATTTTAAGTCTCCTTTTAAAGAAAATAATAATAATAATGATGATAATTTGATTGTTATTGTTATTATTATTAAAGAAAAATAGTATAATAATAAGTAATTATTATTATTATTATTTTCCGTTCTTTTCCCGGCCCTCCCGTCCCTCCTCCTGCTCCTCCTTTGCTTCTTCTTGTTCTTCTTTCCCGTTTCTTCCGGCCCCTCGTCCCTCCTCCCCTTCTTGTTCTTCTTCTTCTTCTTTTCCCGCCCTCCCCCCCCTCCTCCTCCCGTGTTCCGTTCCTTTCCGGTTATTGCATTATTATGTTTATATGCATGCAGTTTTTTATTTATTTATTTATGCCTTATGTTTATGCATGTTAATAAATAAATAAAATAAAGTTAAGGAACTTAACCCAATAAGGATCCGAATCTTGCTTGACCCGGTTTGACCGAGTTCAACCAAGTTAATTCGATGGGCTAAGTTGACTGAATTAACCAACACTTATCAATCAATGCGGTTTATACTCGTGATAGATGACTCATTGAGTTGTGATAAAAACACCGTACACATAGTTTTGTCTAAGAAAGCCGGTACTTAAGCGAGACCATTGTGACTCCACCGGTGGCCTGGAAAATTATGTGGAATGGTAATACAACCCTTATGGCAAGTGGGTATTGCTGAATCGGTTCACTTCACACTCAATTTGACCCATCATAAGGTTATATCACTTGTTAAATTGATTGATAAAGATATTGTTTCTTATACCGTAAGGAGAACTGAGCTTGGTTCAAGGTGGTTCTTATTTGAGCCGTAAAGAGAATCAAGCTAGGTTCGAATTGGTTTAAGTAAAACAAAACGGATGTAGGTGTTAAGTATGCACGGTCGTGCAAAAGGGTCAGTCAGGAAACTGTGGATCATTTAGAACCATAAAGTTACGCGACTTAGCAAATGTAGGGCTTAATATGATCCCCTTAAAGTGCGGCAATCATATCATCGCCACTATATTTGTTATGATCGTGAAGGGCATGTATGTGTTGGAGGCAATCATTGACCGGCCCAAAGGAAGGTGTGATTGTCGAAAACACATATGAGCATGGTAGTGGATCCCAAATAGGGCCGTCGGCGAAGCTTTAAAATGCATAGGTTAACTCATCGGCCCAAAGGAAGGTGGTTAACCTGTGCTTGGAGAGCCGTCATATTGACCAATACAACCCAATTCGTTGGAAGGTATTGGGATGACTCCAAAGAGCCCCAATATTGGAAGACAATTGGTAGATGGAATCGGGGTTCTATTTTGATATTTTGGTTTGTATGCAGTTTAAAGATTACACGTGTTGTGTATTTAAGTCCGTTTCTTGTTTGCTTTTCAGCAATAATGTCTAACATTAAGGATATTCCTACAATGAACGGTTCAAACTATAAGCAATGGAAATATCAATTTGAGATCTTTCTGGGGATTGCTGATCTAG
>AP025060.1:1082022-1241380 GCA_036186865.1 Eustoma russellianum | reverse complement strand
AAATTGATAAACTTTATTCAATAAATGTTGCTTCAAATTAGGAAACCTTGCATGTTGTAACGCGAAACGTTAAAGCAAAATTAACTCATGAGAATTCAAGATCACTTTGGCATTCGACGTTTAGGACACGTGTCCAAAAACAGAATATAACGTCTTGTCAAAACAGAAATTCTCAATCCTTTAGACTTAACCGACTTAGAGTCGTGTGTATTTTGTGCTAAAGGAAAACAAACTAAAGTCCGAAGATATGAAGCAAATCGTGCAAATAGTCCATTAGAGTTGATTCATACCGATATTAGTGGCTCATTTCATCCGGTTACTCGAAATGGCCACTCTTATTTTATCACCTTTATTGACGACTATTCGCGATATGACTACGTATTCTTAATTAAAGAAAAAGCGCAAGCAATAGACATGTTCAAATCCTTTAAAGCTGAAGTTGAGTTACAACTCAACAAAAGGATTAAAGCCGTCAGATCGGACCGTGGGGGTGAATACTACGGTCGATATGATGGATCAGGAGAACAGTGTCCAGGACCATTTGCTAAATACCTAGAGGAAAACGGAATCGTCCCTCAGTACACCATGCCTGGGTCACCAAGCATGAATGGTGTAGCTGAAAGACGAAACCGTACACTTATGGATATGGTGCGTAGTATGATGAGTCAAACTACCCTACCATTATTCCTCTGGGGAGAAGCGCTTAAAACCGCAGCTTACATCCTCAACCGATTACCAACTAAGGCAACAATAAGGACCCCTTATGAGTTATGGACTACGCGTAAGCCTAGCCTTAACCACATAAGGGTTTGGGGCTGTCCAGCAGAGGCGAAGCCTTACAGACCAAATGAAAGAAAGCTGGACACCAAAACAGTTAGTTGCTATTTCGTTGGTTACTCGGAAAGGTCACGAGGGTATAAATTCTACGATTCCTCAAGTAAAAGTGTTTTTCGAGACAAATTCGGTAAAGTTCTTTGAGGATACTTTGGTTCCGGGGGGGAATGATTTGCATCAGCAGATCATCGAGTTTAGATGAGGCACACTCAGATGCGACAGAAATGCGAATCGAACCATCTTTTGGGGAGATAGCATCAGCGATACCCGCACCTGAGGTACCTCATCCCAGTAGTGACGCTCCACAGGAACAAGTTCATGTTCCTGAGGAAGTTACTGAAGAACCCGATGAATTGCCGGCTGATGCAGTTCAGGAACCTACAGTATCTCAAGAACAAGTGCCCCTAAGGAGATCCACTCGTGAACGGAGAAACCCCATACCTAGCGACTATGTGGTGTATCTCCAAGAACACGAATTCGATATTGGTATGTTGGACGATGACCCTGAAAACGTCCAACAAGCAGTACAATGTCGAAATAAAGAAAAGTGGATAAAAGCCATGGAAGAAGAGATAAAGTCTATGCATGACAACAAAGTATGGGATGTCGTCTCGTTGTCTAAAGGTTCGAAACCCGTTGGTTGCAAATGGATATTTAAAACCAAACGGGATTCAAAAGGCAACGTAGAACGATATAAGCTCGACTTGTTGCTAAAGGGTTTACCCAAAAGGAGGGCATAGACTATACGGAAACCTTCTCTCCAGTATCTACGAAGGATTCCTTCCGGATAATCATGGCTTTAGTGGCACACTTAGATCTTGAGCTACATCAGATGGATGTTAAGACTGCGTTTCTAAACGGAGAACTCGACGAAACCATTTACATGGTTCAACCGCCTCAATTCGAGGTGGGAGATCCAAAAGGCATGGTTTGTCGACTAAAGAAAATCCATCTATGGGCTCAAGCAAGCGTCTCGACAGTGGTACTTCAAATTCGCCAAAGTGGTTGTCTCCTTCGGTTTTGAGGCAAACCAAATTGACGAATGCGTGTATCACAAGTTCAGTGGGAGCAAGTTCATATTCATGATCTTGTACGTAGATGATATACTGCTTGCAACAAACGATGTAAACATGTTGAGCGACACCAAAGCCTTTCTGAGAAAGCATTTCGAGATGAAAGATCTTGGTGAAGCCTCATATGTGTTGGGACTTGAGATACGGAGGAATCGTACCCAAGGTATCTTAGGTCTCTCACAACAGGCATACATCGAAAAGGTGTTGAAGCGGTATAGCATGGATAAGTGTAAACCACTTAATACCCCTGTGGCAAGAGGAGATAAATTCAGTTTAAAACAATGTCCCAAAACAGAGTTTGAACGTTCGGAAATGAGGAATACCCCCTATGCTTCGGTAATAGGGAGCATAATGTATGCCCAAGTATGTACACGACCAGACTTGGCATTCATTACGGGAATGTTAGGCAGATACCTCTCTGATCCGGGCAAGGATCACTGGACCGCGGCAAAGAGGGTGCTAAGATATTTACAAGGAACAAAGCAACACGTACTGACGTATCGGAGATCTGATGAGTTAGAGATCACTGGATATACAGATTCCGATTTTGCTGGATGCCAGGACAGCATGAAATCGACCTCGGGCTATGTGTTTACTTTAGCCGGAGGTGCGATCTCATGGAAAAGCGCGAAACAGACCTTATTGGCGTCTTCCACTATGGAGGCGGAATTCGTTGCATCATTCCACGCATCCAATCAGGTGATATAGCTTCGCAATTTTGTCACAGGGCTGTGGGTATTGGAGACTATCTCATCTCCAATGAGGATTTACTGTGACAGTAAAGCTGTGGTGCTATATTCAAATAACAACCGGAGTTCATCTAAAGCGAAATACATAGAGATGAAGTATCTGGCTATTAAAGAAAGAATTCTGAGTGGTCTGATCAGTATTGAGCATATCAGTACAGACTCTATGATGGCCGACCCTTTGACTAAGACAGTGGAACCGGTAGTGTTTCACAAGCATGTTAGCCGTATGGGTCTTAGTCCAGTTGAGGATGTTTTATCCTAGTGGGAGTCTGTGAGGTTTTTCTTGTGTTCAATAAAGTTGTTTATTTCAGACATACAGTATAATGTACATTCCGGTTATATTAAAGTTTTTCTGCAGAAGTAATGTACATTAAGCAGTTGCGGCATACATTCTGAATTCTATTGATCTCGCTAAAGAGGGCCAAGTTGGAATTAGATATGTATGATCACCTAGCATACTAATTCCACACTACATATCCATTTCAGTATCCATGTCATTCAGTAGAGTGTTAGTATCATGATTTAAGAGGGACTAGTCACTAATTCAATGTGGCGACGTGCGGCTTAAGTCTTTTGCTAACATTTGCTGATGGACCGGAAAAGGAAAGACACACTAAAGGACATAAGGTATATGAGCTCAAAAGGGTGACATATAATCTTTAAGTTACATACATAGTCCAAGTGGGAGATTGTTGGGAATTAATTCGAGATACGTGTGATGCGCAGCACGTTGATAAAGTTTATACGAATTAATCATAAGGTGGACATTATGTATGATAATATTATATGTCACATATGTCACGTAATAATATTAATTGTTATGTAAAACATCCACCCGTTAAGTGATCATCGGGTATACTCGTGGATGTATAGTGTGGTCTAAATGGAAACCCCGAATATGTAGACAGTCATATGGTCAGAGACCGCGATGGATGGGCTCAAAGTGCAACGACCATAAAGTTACGACATCTGGTCCCCGAGAGACGACAACCCACGTGTGGCTTGTAGATAATTATTGGTACAATAATTAAATATTGGATAATATTTAATGGGAAGATAAGGTTGAGTTTTAAATTTAAGATTAAATTTAAAACCTTATACCTATTAGATCCTTCCCATCCCCTCTATATGAAGAACGCTTCATCTCCTCATATCGTAAGAGGCAGAAATCGGTTACAGAGAAGCAAAAGGGAGGGTGTGCCAAATTTTCTATAAAGTCCACACTGCCTAACCTCTCCATCGGGTAAAGCAGTGAATTGTTGATTCCGTTAAAGGGGTATATCAACAATTGGTGGGAGGTCGTGAATCCTTGGATCACGCCAGATTCTTCATCAGCCGGAGCAGTTGCAGTGCACGTGTTCAGAATAACAACGGCAATGGAGCAAGGTATACTTTTCCGCATTTTGTTACTTTGTCCATTGATTCGATTAAACGGTCCTATTCAGGGGTTTATTAAATTAAATCCAACAAGGTAAACATCAGAATTGGTGTGGACATGACAAATAAACTCATAGGTTCTTGGTATAAAAGGTAGACAATCACTAGCTACAAGTTGATCGTTATAGGATTGGAATCAAAATGATATCAAAGGAAGGACCATTAAAGATTTCCAAATACTAAATTTCCATACCAATAGAGTTATTCCAATATATACTAATCAAACACACTTTCAACAGGAATAACTTAAAAACATAACATTCCTCAAATTTATACCTTCCAACCAGATACATCCTAAACGTATATTTCAAAATTACTATATAATCCTTGCCATGAAATTTCAAATGATTTAATCGGAAATTACTGTATAATCTTTGTTAGGAAAGGAAATATCATGTATATTATGTTTCCGTAGATAGCTGATTTTGTAATTATGTCCTGTAATTATGGTAGAGATTATAGGGAGTAATTGTAGGGTATGATTGAGGAGTGATTTACTTACCATGTACAGAAGATAGGCTTGGGTGTATAAAATAGTACAGTGGGTGTAATGTTTACGTATGAATGAAAAGATTGAATTCTACATTCAGCAATATTGTTCTTTCTAACATGGTATCAGAGCAGGATAATCCAACTCTGAAAATTTGTTGAGTTTTCTGGTGAAGGCTCAGAAATTATACTCATCATCGCCCAACCGAAATTCCGACATACCTTACTCGAAGTTACCCTTCTCAGCCATTTTTTTTGGGCAAAACTTACCAGTTGATACCAATCTCAACCAGTACTTGGCGAGATTTACCTGTTCTTACCTATCTCATCCAATTGATCTGTGCACAACACTATTCCATACATGCAATCAAACAGAAATATGTCAAATCCAGAGACTAGTGAACCAAAAACCCCAAATCTCACAGACCTAGCCGTCCAAGTAGCAACCATTCTTCAGAATAATAACCCAAAAACAGTAACACATTCAACCCACACCACTGCAATCCCATTAACCACAGAAAATCCTACCATTACCGTCAAATTGAATGGCCTAAATTATGCTGTCTGGGCACCTCTAATATTACGGGCGATTATTGGGAGAGGAAGGAGACACCACCTAACGGGTGTTCCTCCTCCCCCTTCACCAACAGATCCAGAATTTTCTGGATGGGAACAAGCAGATAATGATGTGTTCACATGGATTATTCAAACCATTGAGCCTTCTCTCGTGGTCAATGTCACCCGCTATCCCACCGCCAAAGCCTTGTGGGATGGCTTGTCTCTAACCTATGGCTCCGGGACTGACTCTCTCAGAACATTTGATCTTCATCGAAGAGCCACTATGATTAAACAAGGGAACAGTAGCATCGAGTCCTGCTGGAACAAATTGCAGGACATATGGACTGCAATCGACGCTCAGGAGCCAAATCCAATGATTTGTGCCACTGATATCAACACGTACAACAAAAAGATGGAGGCTCTCAGATTTTACCGATTCCTCACAACCATAGACGAAAAATACACATCTGAAAAAAAATGGTTTGCTCAAACGGGGATCCCTTACCAACACTTGAAACAGCATATAGAGAAATACGCAGAGCAGAGGATAGATCTGCGGTCCTACAAGGAGGAATCCCCTAAGATGATATATTTTCACTGGGGATTGGTCAAGGCCTTGCAGCACAATCTGCATATACCAGGGGGAAAGAGTCTGGCCGTGGCAGAGGAAGGGGTGGCCAGCCCCGTTCCAGCTGTAGCGCCCCGACCCGGACAGCGGAATCCAAACCGGTACACCCGTCGTAACTTACTGAGAAGACTACAAGACGTCTCATCTCTCGATACACATCATCAATGACGTAAGAGAAATAAGTGCGGAAACATATCTCGTGAATCTAAATCATCAACGCAGTACATCAAAAGACAAATTGAATACCAAAAACTGTATATGGTCGCAGCCATCTAAATCCTCAAATGAATTAAGAACGGAAGTAACAGAATCTATCTAATCAATTCCCTCAACAAGGTCTAGGCATCCCATTCTGCCCACTCGTCGTCGTCCTCTATGAAGATCATGTCGTAACTAGGCTCATCTGCAATGACAAAGGCAGTACCCTTAGCGAAAACGCTAGCAAGTAACCTGCTTATAAGACATACGGGATCAACACATGGCAAGACATGAGTAATATATATAATTCAAGGGAATTGTGGGACACACGTCTTGTAAAACTTCCAAATATATAGGCGAATAACGTAATAAACAGGTACAGCAATTCGAACACAATTAACAATTCAATGGCTATCAAATACCACGCACAACCATACCACAACGACTCACGTGATGCATGTCAAAATATGCACTACACTACACAGTCACAAATACATGAGCCATTTCTTTTCAAAACAGTGCAATGCATGTCACAATGTCCGGTCTCGTAACTCGTAACCCTGTAACGCACCCCAGCTTATATTTCCATCCCGGTTAACGTTACAGGCCTCGTTATGCTCTGTGATGCACCTCAGCTTATATTTCCATCCCGGTTAACGTTACAGGCCTCGTTATGCTCTGTGATGCACCTCAGGTTATATTTCCATCCTGATTAACATCACAGACCTCGTAATACTCTGCAATGCACCTCGGCTTATATTTCCATCCCGATTAACATTGCAGAGGACTTTATACCTTGTAACGCACCCCGGCTTATATTTCCATCCCGGTTAACGTTACAGACCTTTTGTGCCCTGTAATGCACCTCGGCTTAAATTTCCATCCCGATTAACATTACAGGTCACCTTCGCAAATCAGTGCCGAAGCACAGCTCTTTTTCAAAACAATATGCAATGCAAGTGCCATGATGCAAGACTCCTCGTTTTAATCACATTTCTCGTTCACATATGCAGTTCATGTTCACATGCGCAAGTACAAGCAACACACAAGATTTCCCTAACTTACACATCAAAGCTTAGGCTTCAACTAGATCGTCAACACTTAATCTTGATTCAAAAAGTCACAAACCCATGCGAGCACCCCTATCTTTCCTTCATGGAACTTTATAACACCTCGTACGTTCATTTCCTAACCCTCCTAGGTCATCCTCATTGAAATCCGATTCGAAAACCCTTTGAAGTCACCAAGTCGATTCACCATCCTAAGTCAGGTTCCCAAGACTTAGACTACCTTAAATCAGGTCCTAAGAAGTCTCTAAGGTCACCCAAAGATTCCCCGAGCTTCCCTTTTTCTTCCTCTATTTTCCCACCAAACTGATGGACATCATCCCCTCACATCGATCGATCGATGTGACATCATACCCTCACATCGATCGATCGATGTCCATCAGAGAACATTGATCTCTCAGCCCTTTTCCACATCGATCGATCGAAGACCGTCAGTGGACATCGATCTCTTAGCTTCTCCCCACTTCGATCGATCGATGTCCGTCAGAGGACATCGATCTCTCAGCCTTACCCTACATCGATCGATCGATGTACATCATCCCCTCACATCGATCGATCGATGTCCACGATTCCAGCAAAGAAGTTCTGCGTTTTCTGCAACAACTGCAGAACCATAAACCCCAATGGATCCCAAACTTCATCCCAATCAATCCAAGCCTAATCCCTGCTATAATCACATGCTTAAACTGCAGATTCAAACGCTATGCACATATCAAACAATGATTCAAGCCTAGTACGCAATGACTCCGACTTTATCAAACCAAAAATCTCACCTTTTTCCCTCAAACCCCACACAATAAAGCAATCACAACAAGGAGGCATTCAAGGGGTAGGGATTCGCAGGATCTCAAATAATTCACAACAACCATGAAGGATTTTCATATACAGTGGCCAAATCTCAAAACCAAAACACATAAATCATATACAAGAAATCACAAAACGAAACTACTGCATGGTGATCTTTTTTGATAACAAAATAGGCCATTTATCTTTCACAAATCGTAGGAACTTATAAGATGATTATTTGCCTTTGATTACTCGAAGAAGAAACGAAGAACGAATGAGGATTGGATTGATATCCGGAGAGTTTCTTCTCCTAGGGCTGCAAGGTCTCAAAAATCGCCTATGGGGGGAATGAGGCTGCGTCGTTCTCTGTGAATGGGAAGGAGAACTGACGTCAGTTTAATAGGGAAAAGGGTAAGATTTGGAGTTTCTAATTTATATCTATTATCTTATTTATCTTAAAGTATAAACCTTTATTATTTAATTCTAGAGTTAAATACAAATTAATTCTAATATTTAATCCCCTCATTAATTTCTAATTAATCCTCGTACTTAATCCTTAATGTATTACCGTTGACCGTCATTAATCTCCTTTAATTCCTTCTTTGTCTTTTAATTATCCTACGGAGGGTGCGGGGCATAACATCAGCACATTAAGGCGCATGGAGGAGAAAGACGGACTGACATGCAGTCACTGTGGTGGAAAGAGGCACACAAAGGATACCTGTTTCCAGATCATTGGGTATCCTGAGTGTTATGAGGGAAAAAGACATCAATCTGATGGAGGCAAAAGCAAAGGAGGAGGAGCAGCAGGCACAGCTGCCATAGCAAAAGGCACCGCAGACGAAGGAGAAGGAGAGCAGCCACATATCTCCAGAACATTCATTGGAGGTAAATGGGTTGAGGGTTTTACCCTCAACCCTTATATTGACAATTTTGCCCTTACGAATATTGCGTCTAAGCCCTTGCAGGTTTCACAAATAACAGGCCCTGGTCCTCATCTTTCAACAAATAACATCCGGCCCCCATCAGTTCATGGTTTCACCCAGTACAGTCCCTCACTTCCCAGCCAGACCGAAAGCCACCCAATTTTTTCCCAAAATAACAAAATTGCCCCCATTTTTTCCAGTAATTCCCTAACAACCCCAGAAATCTCAAACTCAAACCAATCTCTGTGGATCCTTGATAATGGGGCTACCGATACTATGAGTAATGACCCTCGAGACTTTCACAGCTGGACCACCCCGACTAAAACCCATATTGAAACATCTAATGGATCACTTGTTCCTGTTTCTAGAGGCGGCACGGTTCTAGTAAACCCTAATTTACAATTGCGCAATTGTCTTTATGTACCCAATTTATCATCCAAATTACTCTCTATCAGTCAACTTACCCGAGAATTAAATTGTGCCGTACTTATGTACCCTATCTTTTGTATCTTGCAGGATATTCACTCGAGGGAGATCATTGGGCGTGGCATTGAGAAGGCTGGACTATATTATGTGTCGGATGTGGTGCAACAGGGACAGTCCAACTTGTCACCGGAACTACTGAACAACGGCTATGGTTATGGCACCGTCGTCTCGGTCAGCCCTCGTTAACTTATATGAAACTGTTATTTACTTCTTTGACTCGCTCTCAGTTTACTTTACATTGTAATACTTGTTTGCGTGCGAAATATCATCGTTCCACGTATAAACCAAATAATACCAGAGTTAAAACCTTGTTTACTTTGATTCATTCTGATGTATGGGGTCCATCGCCATACCCTGCTAGTCTTGGTTATCGGTATTTCATTACTTTTGTTGATGACTACTCACGTATGACATGGATTTATTTTCTTAAAACCAAATCTGATGTCTGTTCTAAGTTTGTTGAATTTTATCGCCTGATTGATACTCAATACCAAAAGAAAATTCAGATTCTCAGGTCAGACAATGAGGGGGAGTATGTCAATGCCAATCTACAAGACTTCACTAAAACACACGGTATTTTCCATCAAACTTCCTGCTCCCACACACCGGAACAAAATGGTGTGGCAGAACGTAAGAATCGTGTGTTACTAGAAATGACCCGAGCAATGATTCTAGAATCCCATGTTCCCAAAACTTTTTGGCTTGAGGCTATCGCTACATCAGCATATTTACTTAATCGTCTTCCTACAAAAATTTTGGGCCATCATACTCCGCTGTCCGTTCTGGCTACACACACTGAGGTACCTTCCATTCTTACATTACCTCCAAAAATCTTCGGGTGTACAGTATTTGTTCATATTCCTTCTACGCACCGCACCAAACTCGACGCATGTGCCGACAAGTGTGTATTCCTTGGTTATGCCATGTCACAAAAGGGGTATTGCTGCTATAATCCACGTATACGTCGTGTTCATATCACACTTGACTGTACATTTCTTGAACATAAATATTACTATTTCGCCGAGTCTTGGTCTCATGGGGAGACATCGGATGAGACATACGACTGGCTCCGAAATTCTAGTCAGTTGGAAGTGGATCCAACACGACAAATAGGTGGCGTCAACTGTGCTTTTCCCGATCAAGATATAGTCCTTCCTTCTGAGCCGCTTAGTGACTCTTCTCCGACGAATACTCTGCAATATCAGGTACCATCTGACACCTCTAATAGTGTATCCATTCCCAGTGATATTGTGTCCATACCAAGTACAAGTGATATTGCCTTAACCGATTTTCCTAGTCTTGTTATTTGTGAAACTAAACAGGGACACGACAATACTTCACTAGACCACGGCAGAGTACTCCCACCACGAAAAAATAGAGGGAAACCTCCAATTTGATATTCTCCTAGCAAGGTGTCCAAGGGAACTAATTACCCTTTCAAAGGTGCTCAAGGGTTTCTGGCTTCGATATGTGATATTTCGATTCCCAGGACAATTGAGGAGGCTTTAAGTCATCCGGAGCGGTATGCAGCAATGAAGGAGGAAATGAATGCGTTATACAGAAATGACACCTGGGAGAAGGTCCAGCTGCCCCGTGGGAAACATCCGGTTGGATGCCGATGAGTATACACAGTCAAGTATAAGGCAGATGGAAGCATCGAAAGGTATAAGGCTAGGTTGGTTGCACGAGAATATACTCAAACATATTACATTGAGTACTCAGAAACTTTCTCACCGGTGGCAAGCTTGACACGATAAGAGTATTGTTCTCAGTAGCAACAACTAAGTCTTGGCCTCTCCAGCAATATGATGTGAAAAACGCGTTTCTTCATGGGGAACTTAAGGAAGAAGTATATATGAGGGGGGCCTGTTGTTTTTCCGAGGAATTTGCAGAAAACGAAGTGTGTAAATTAAGGCGGTCATTGTACGGACTTAAGCAGTCAACAAGGACATGGTTCGGAAGGTTCACCACCTTTATGAAGAAACAAGGGTATAAACAGAGTATTGCAGATCATACTCTGTTTGTGAAAAGAAAGGGTTCTTTGGTGACTTGTTTAATAATTTACGTAGATGACATGATTATTACAGGTGATGACATGGAAGAACTTGCTACCCTGAAACAACAGCTATTCTCTGAGTTTGAAATGAAAGACTTAGGTGACCTGAGATATTTTTTGGGAATTGAGGCTCTACGTTCCAAAGAAGGAATCTTTATTTCTCAATAAAAGTATATTTTGGATTTACTTGCAGAAGTAGGTATGTTAGACTGCAAACCTGCTGGAGCTCCGATGCTAGTGAATCAGAAACTGTCTTTTGAAGAAGGAAAACCAGGTACAGATCAAGGCAGGTATCAGCGATTAGTTGGAAAACTAATCTACTCGGCCTATACCGGACCAGATATTTCATTTGCAGTGAGCTTGGTAAGTCAATTTATGCATCGTCCTCAAAGTTATCATATGGAGGCAGTAATGAGGATTATTAGATACCTAAAAGGAACAGCTGGACGTAGTATCTGGTTTAAAAATCATGGTCATCTGGACATCAAAGTATTCACTGATGCTGACTGGACAGGAAGTGTTATTGACCGGCGATCTACCTCTGGTTACTTTGCGCATGTGGGCGGAAATGTGGTCACGTGGAGAAGTAAAAAACAGAAAGTAGTAGCGTTGTCGAGTGCAGAAGCTGAATTTCGTGGTATTGCAAAAGGGGTCATGGAGATTCTGTGGCTAAAGAAGTTGCTGTGTGATTTAGGGCTTCAAGTATCACTACCAGTTAAGTTGATGTGTGATAATAAAGCCTCGATTAGTATTTCTGAGAATCCGGTACAACATGATGGAACCAAGCATATTGAGATAGATCGTCACTTCATTAAGGAAAAGATCGAAGAGAAGATTATTGAATTACCGTACCTTCCGAGGATCAGTTGGCAGATATCCTAACGAAGGCTGTAGCCGGGAGGGCGTTTGATGAAGCTTTGGTCAAGTTGGGCATTGTAGATTTCCCTGCTCAACTTGAAGGAGAGTGTTAGGAAAGGAAATATCATGTATATTATGTTTCTGTAGATAGCTGATTTTGTAACTGTGTCCTGTAATTATGGTAGAGATTATAGGGAGTAATTGTAGGGTATGATTGAGGAGTGATTTACTTACCATGTACAGAAGATAGGCTTGGGTGTATAAAATAGTGCAGTGGGTGTAATGTTTACGTATGAATGAAAAGATTGAATTCTACATTCAGCAATATTATTCTTTCTAACAATCCTTGCTATATATAATCCATGAACGTTCAAATGATTTAATCGGTGGACCTTGAAGTAATAATCCATGAATGTTCAAACTTAAAATGATTTACCAAAGACATGAAAAGGGCAAGTTACCGGAATGTAATACTGACCTAATGAGATCTCCTGACCCTTCATGTGAGACAGTAACAAAAGACCGTCCGCTACGTGGTAGTCTCGGGGTCACTGCTGCCACCTGTCGGGCGGTCACAAAGGAGTTGAGAGAAACGGCGATCAGAAGATCCGGACCCAATACTGACCATGTTCTTGTGGATTCCCCTACCCCCCCCCCCCCCACCAAAAAAAAGTAACTAACAAATTCGTTAGCCTGTCGATTCTTTCTTTGGTGAACTCATTTTGCCTGCCATTGGGTCTTGCCTTTGTCCTTCTCTTGTTGGGACATTGGTTAACACAAATTTTACATTGGTCAATGACCAAATATGATCATTTGGTCATTGACCAATGAAATGTGTAAAAAATTTATCGGCCTCTTGTTTTGGTCAATGAAATGTGTAAAAAATTTATCGACCCCTTATTATGGTCAATCATCCATTTGGTTGCATGTAGATAAAAATTATTTGTCATTAGTTGATCAATGACCACACATAAAATTTCTGGATGATTAAATGTTTTCTTCGGATGCAAAATGATGTACCAGAGCCCCGAAAAGTTGATATTTTCTAGGTCCTCCCCACCTTTTGATTTATATAGAGAATTTTATGTTAATTCCCGTCAATTTCGCTGTGTCCGTTGGTTTTTGGCGAAAAGCACTGCAAAATATTAAGAAAGTTGTATCGAGCACCACCATGCCGTAATATATATATATATATAGGTTCAGCATATTTACTTGCTCGCTGGTTCAATGTCTATCTAGTGGCGTTCACTCCATTACTGAGCATAGCTGAGCCGACAACAACATATACCGGTATATCCCAATGACCGCAAAAGCTATCGTTAAAGGTCTAGAGAAGGTGAGAGGCAGACAAACAATACCTCAAATTCCAAAGGATAGAGAGTTTGATTCCAGCGAGACCCTCGACTCTATATGTACATGTATAGATGACACAATAATATGGATATAATGTGCTAGTGTGTTTAGGAAGAAATTTAGTAAATACAAATAGAAAACTTCCGATATTAAGATAGTCATAACGTGTATATGCACAAATAATGAAAAACAAAAACAAACACAAAAAAGTGTAAAGTCAACTTAAAAGTATAGAGAGTATCTAAGTCCATACATATACTCTAATGTATCTTATATCATGTATGAACTTGGTTAACATTAATCATCTGCCCTCCATGAACTTAGTTGACATCGCAGTTTATCGAATTGAATGCTAAAACTAGCCAAATAATCATACATCTCGTTTTTCCAATTAATTTTTTTTTCCTTTTAGCCAGGCTTCTTTGCTACACTTGCTTTCTATGCAATGATAATCTTCTAAATTTTGCAACGGTCCCTTAGAAGATTCACATGAGTACAAATAATCATACTCTAAAAGATTGGGAAAACATATTTCTACAAGTTTATCTTTATTTCTAATAGCTTAAATGTATAACCATGCTTCTAAAGACAAGTTAAATAATATTTTTTTTCTTTGTTAATAGTAAAGTTTGTGGATTTCACCTTTTTGAAACAAAACTTATCTGACACGTAATTATAATCGAGAGACAAATCAAAACATATACTCAAAATGGGGAGAGATCTAGAACAAAACTTAGGTCTAAACGGTTGTAATAACGCTTCAATTAAAATCCTTACAAAGCAAACAAGATTTGAAAGAAAAAAAAAGTCTCAATTGGTATTTAGATTAAGAAATTTACCACTAGAAGTTCGTAATTTTGAACCGGAACACGCGCAGCTTGGGTGCAATAATGTTATCTGGTCAGTAATGTCTTAAGCCATTGTATCTGCCCCAACTGGATTAAATGGTTGCTGGTCCAATTTGTAGTGAGCATCTTGTGTGAGTTTCTAGCCACGCCTTACCAATATAAGAATCCACTGAGTTTTTGATTTGCATCTTCTATGCAGTTCTATAGAAGATTTGAAGAAAAAGTGCAATTTGTGTGTGTCACTGCGTAAATTATCATTAATCTAGGAGACTGCTGGACTTCTAATTCATATTATCTACGATGCTTTTTGTGACTGAGACGGTGGAGACGCGTAGACGAGGGAATGGACTTTTTCTCAAAGGTTTGAAGAAAAAATTAACCATCTATGAAAGTAGGACTTTCACTCTATGCCCATGGGTATAGATTCCATCTATCACGGCGTAGGAAAGCTTTCAGATGTACTCCTGGCCGACCAGGATAGCCCTACCTGGAAATTTGGGCGCCCCTTTGAATGTCATATATTTTTTCCATTCAACTTTATGAAATAATATTAAAAATTTATCTCGAGCACCAGAGTATGATAAAATGATACAAAATTCCCTTCATTTTAATTTTGTTAAACTTTGGAAAGTTTAATTGATCAACATAAGTTTCTCTATCACAGAAGTACTTGCCGTTGACCTACAATATATTTGGAAAAGAAAAACCGGAAAATTATAAGCGGCTAAGAAATTGACTCAACCTAAGTCTCAATATAAAAAAGCAAGTTCAATTTTCTTCTTAAATGTTCATATAAAATAGTAAAATATTCATCAAACCAAGAATTATATTTCTTATGTGGTAGTTAATTATTACAAGCCCTACTCCACATCATGTGTTAATAGATTTCGATGACAAAGTTTATATGTCATGAAGCAATGTATAAGTTAATGAATACAGCAACAACACATACACAGTATATCCTAACGGCAGCAAAGCTATCGCTAGCGTCTGGAGAGGGTGAGCGGCAGACAAACAATACATCCATCCCAAATGATAGAGAGTTTACTTCCAGTGAGACCCCTGCATCTATATGTACCTGCATAGATGACACAATAATAGAAATATAGTGTGCTAATGTGTTAGTGATGAATTTAGTAAATACAAATTGCGAGCTTCCGATATTATATGTACAAATAATGAAAGATAAAGACAAAAACAAAAATGTACAAAATCAACCTAAAGTGTATAGAGTATCTAAACCCCTCGATATATATCCTAAAGTGTCCTTATATCCTATATGAACCTCATTAATCTTAATCATCTGCGTCCATAAACTCATATCATGGATCATGTCCTCAGAGATGTGCAAATCTAGAGTCATGTCTAATCCGCTAATCCCATATTAGTTTGAGTTTGCCTTTACTCCTCTTCCTTCCTACAATATTACAATAGTATGAAACTCAAGTATAGATAAAAACACACATAATTCTAATATGTTTATAGTGCAACATGTTTCAGGAGAAGTGTTTATTTTATTAGATTAACTACATGTGAGGAAGAAAAACATGTATTTGTATAATCTTGGAGCATGGTGTTCCCGGGTCATTATAAAACTCTCTTTTGTAAGTGTACAGAGATAAAATAATTGTAACAATGTCCTTAGAATATATATATATATATATATATATATATATATATATATATATATATATATATCGTGTTTTTCTACACCCATGTTTGTTATTTAATATTCTCCTCTTGTTATCCGAGTGAAGATGTTCAACTTAGTTCGGTATTTCACTTTGAAAGATTTGTTCTCCGTGTATTAATCTACGTTGTCACGTGTGAGTTAATGTCCAGAAATTATTTCACATTGGTTGTTTTAGGAAAAATAATTATGTTATATAAAAATCAGATACTATTGTCGATTGTCTCAAAGGTTTAGATAGATATAGATATCACTTCATATACATCTAAATTTCAACATACTGAAATACGATATTATAATATACGATATCAATATAAACTACCATATAATACATGGGAAGATAGAGCATCATAGAGTAAAAAGCTAGACGGAAAAAATAAACCATGTAAAAGCTCTCTTAGTTTTACGAGCTCATAGTCACTTGTAATAGGGCTTGTTGGTATATACATATGTGACAAACTTCATAATGTTGATGAGTAATTATTAAATAAAAAATAAAAAATAATCAATATGTCATAAGCGATAAATATATAAAACAGAAAATCGTGTCTTTATTATTATGTCCTCCTTTAGTTAACAAATAACAAATATAATTTATTTATTAACAACCATAAATTTTATATTAGTTTATCTGTGTTGATAGAGAGTGCTTTGAAACAACTGGTAAGATTTCTGTTTTGTAATTTTGAAGTCATGTATTTGAACCGTCATCCGGAACGCCTTTTACCTGTGCTTGTACTGTGTCTTGAAGCAAAAGGTCATACATTGTCCCTGAAGTCCCCCACCGCAACATTCTTGGTTGCTGTTTTGTAATTTCGAAGTCACGTGTTCGAGCCATTGTCCAGAACGCCTTTTACTTGTGCTTGCATTGTGTCATGAAGCAAAAGTTCATACTCTGTCCCTCAGGGCCCCACCGCATCATTCTTGGTTGGGTGAGGACTTATACTGTGACTCACACAAGGTGTCCCATACAAACCAGACATTTGGTCTAGCATCAGTGGAACTACTATGTCTTTGGAATCGAACTCTTGATCTCTTAGAATAAATCACAACCCAACTTTCAACTAAGCTATGACATGCTGCGACTTACACTGTGTCTGGTAAACGAAATTATGGAAGAACAGCAACGGTAATGATGTTTCAAAGATGAAATCCAACCTTAGATTTTACTTTTGTCGATTTCTCGAACGTTGTAAATTGCTACTTTTCCCCCTCTTTTCTCCACCCACCTTGAATCTCGAACGTTGTGATCCCCAGAAAGCCAATGCTCAGCTTTCAACTTCACTACACCTTCACCCTTTTCTCTTTCTATCATTTTCTCTCCCTTCAAACCACCACCAAATCAATTTCTATTTCATATCAAAAGAAATGCAGGAAAATTATCTACCACCGCTGGTGGAGCCACCACCTGCGTCGGCGGTGATGGCGGTACAAAAGCATTCCACTCGTCAATCAATTGAGACACTGGTGGTGGTGTTGGCGGTGATTACGTTATTGTCGGTTATTGCCGGAGTTGTTGCTCGGTTATGTGCCGGTCGGCATCTCGGCGGCAACGGAGAACATGACGTGGAAGGTTGGGTGGAAAAGAACTGCAGAAGCTGCATTGATGCCGGCGTCGGAAACTCGGCTTCTGCTGGCTCGGCTCCGGCTGTGTTAGATGAAGAACCAAAGCCGGCTGCAGAGGAAGCTAAGAAGCCGTGAATCTAAATAAAAAGAGGATTATTGTTGGGCTAGATGTTTTACCGGAAATTTTCTTAGATTCAGCATGCTGAAGTATAACATAGGTAAAATTTATGTGGTTTTACAGCTTGATTTTTTGTAACTTTACAGCTTACATGCTTTATTTCTACTCATAGTTTGCCAACGCATATTTGTTATATCACCAAGTAATGATCCATGTAAATCTCAACATATTCTTGTCACTAAGTATATCAATAAATATACACAACACTTTTGGTTTTGTGATGCCTGCCACACTTAGATACTAATGGGATGAATTACTCTGACGAAAACCACAACCATACCCAGTATATCTCAACAACAGAAAAGCTATCGTTAGGACCTGGGGAGGATGAGAGAAATACAAACAATAACTCCATCACAAAGGATAAAGAATTCACTTCCAGTGAGAACTCCTGCTCTATATGTAAATGTAAAGATGACATAATAATACAAATATGGTATTTTAGTGTACTAATAGAAGGATTTAGTAAACACAAATAGAGATGTTTCCGATATTGAAATAGTCATAACTATGTATATGAAGAAAGAGAAAGATAAAAACAAAAAAAATACAAAGTCCACCTAAAGTGTAGAGAGTATCTAAATCCCTAAATATACTATAAGATGTCTTTATATCCTATCTAAGCTTTCTTAACCTTAATCTTCTGCTTTCAATAGGATGATGTACTCACACTCAGTAAATTTTTTTTTTATCAGAGTTCATATGCAACATGCAAAAATATTCATTTAGTGTGTACACATATATATATATATGGATGCTTTTGTACTTAATATCATAAGCACATCACAAGTATATGTAACTTAAGAACAAACTTTAGTTTTTTTTCTCTCATATATCTTGGTATTAGAGCAAGAATTACTTGAGTTCCGCATGCTAAACTTTATCATAGGGGAAAAAAGGAGCTATGCTATTGCCATTTGGTAATCGAGTGAGGTTAATTAGTTGACACTCCTTAGTTCGAAAAAAAAAAACACAAATTTACCGTGATAAGTTCTTTATTTATTTATTTTTTTTACTTTAAGAGTAAAACTTCAAATCACCAAATGAATACATATGAAATTTTATTGCAACTGTCGACAAAAGATGGTAAGATGTTACAAGCTCCTTCAAGAAAAACCTTTGACATAAGTAGATATTAGTTTATTTAAAAAAGAAAAAAAAACTGAAAAGTGTCTATGAAATTATTCCTTCCCAAATTAATGCCCTTATTCAAAAAAATTTGTGTCCTTAAGCACATTATCCTTGTGGAAAAGAAGAACTTATAAAGAAAAGTTTCCTGATTATGATATGCGCACCGAAAGTGAATTCTGATGTGGCCATAGTTTTGAAGAATAGTTTTTTAATGTGACGTTTAATTCGCATTTGGGTATCGAAATCAGGGTATGACAGGGTATGAGTTTGGAATATATGAGTTTGGGTCTAAAAGTGATTGTTGTTTGATATTGAGGTGTGAATGTGTATGATAGACATTGATGGCGTTTGATGCGTATCAGAATTGAAATAGGTATCGAATGTAGATGGCCGAAAAAATTTGACCGGCCAGAATAGTGGCAGACCGGCAGCGGCTCGAACATCTGAGTCCAAATCCGCTACTGTATAAAAAGCTGAAAGCAGTGCCCAAAAGACTGCATAAATTCTAACTGACAAACTTTCTTGAAAAGAATTTACTAATTACATTCAACGTATTAGAAGAAGCAATATAATAGAGTCAAACTTTATTTTGCAAAAGGAATTAATGTACTTGATGCAAAATAGCTGCTTATATATATATATATATATATATATATATATATATATATATAAAACTCTCCAAAACGATCACGTCAATGGCTTAACAGCTATTAAATCATTCGTGATCACATCATATTGTACATCTAATTCGGGAAAAAAAAAGATCATATTATACATCAAAAAGGAAAATGTAGTTAAGTCAATCGCATTTTGATGAAAACAATCCTGATAGAAAGAGTTACACGTGTAAAGGAAATTTGAATAGCCGTATACCAGGGTATAGCGACCTTTTAGCTAAAAATAAAACTGCGTACTACATTTTTGTGTTTGAGCAAGGTTCTGAAAAATGGTTCGAAAAATGTCAGATTCGTTTCGTAATATGATGTACACGTACAATTACTACGTTATTACTAAAAGATTCATATATAGATTAGCAGATCTTGCCTCATAAACCTTAAACCATGCATGTTAAGTGGGTTAGTTGGGTTTGGTTAAAGAGGTCAGAGTTTAGGAGAAGGCATAGTAGGTAGGTCTATTTAGCATAACCCTATCACAAATGTGATCAACCTTTTTTTCAGCAAAAAGGAAAAAAAAAAAAGATTGTTCAACTAATTTCAAAGAGAGTTTCATAATAGATTTTTTTACTTCTTTTTTGGCCAAACAAAAAAGAAAGATTAAATTCGACTTTGGTTCGATATCATCTATGCAGGTGCATATAGAGATCGGTGTCTTAATAGAAGCAAGCTCACATCCATATCCATTGGGATGAAGGTATTGTTTGCATGCGTCTGAATCTCCTCATACCCTAGTGATAGCTGATGAAGTCGGATCTTCACCAAGGATCGGAAGTGACCGAAATAAACACCGTTAGTTGGATTGAATAAGATAACTGGAACAGCTTCCTGGAAGTCCTGCACAAGGAAGCAGAAATCAGAGGTCCCGGGGGTGTGACCCCGGGTGAAACCCTCCGACGCTCAAGTCACTTTGGGCCATTATCACTGAGATATGATTTCGTATCAAGAGTTAGAAAAATCTCACAGTTCTTGACTGAGGAGAAAATTTCGGTGTGTTGCATGTTTCGATCACTTCTTTGGTCCCCGTTGGCTTGCTATTGTTACTTTCCCTTTGTCCTCTACTTCTGACAGCGGATGGGACATTTGCTTGAGGCAGTAGACCTATGGCACTGTAGGTCTGCTGATAAGATTGGTTGGTCTGCGGATGTGACGGGTTGGTCAGCTGATGTGACCTTGGCGTGTACATGCTAAACAGTCTGATGTGTACTTTTTCCTTATATTGCTCCTCTGCCAGATGATCCCACAATTGATATAGTACTGCGCTTGATTCCTTTGCCGAGGTGCAAGATTGAGTCTTGCCGAAGTGATCTGAAGCACGTCCCTTAAGCTGAAGCTGAGGTTAAAGCCTGATGCCGAGGTGGAAACCTTGGCATATTCTCTGATAAAAAGGTGAATGTTGTGGGGGAGAAGTATGGCCAAAGTGCAATATGGCCGAGCAGCAGTGCATTTGTACCGAACTGTAGGAGTTGATCATTTTACGCATAACACCTGTTGTTGACTGTTGTTGACTAACAGATGGTTATTTTTGGTTTATCATTTGCCCCCAGATTTTGTGTGGCCGAGCTGACCTGTGATGGCAGGCAAATCTATTCTGAGGAAATCATTGACGTGTCCTCATTAATTAGGCAGTTATCCTCTTAACTGCGCCGTATTTTCATTAATTGCACCTTTAACCTCATAATTGAGCTGTGATCTCCCCTTTTAATATCAGTGCCAGTTTCAATGTACTCCATCATTACTTCTCCGGCGTTTACAACAATCGAGAATAGGGGTGAATAGCAGAACCGTCAACCCCTTTTGAATTTCAAATGAAAAGTTATAACTTTTCATTTTCCTTCTTATAAATAGGGTCACCTGCCCTAATTCTTTCTTCTTTCTTTTCCTTTGTTATGCAAACGTCACTCTGCTATATGCTCTTCTTCTTCGTCTTTGAAGCTTACCTCCAACCTTACTCCGGCGATCTTTCAGCTCTGCCCTTCAAACTTTCTGTAAGCTTCCCTTCCTCCATTTTATTATCTATGGCTTTCGTTATTTCATCTTCTTCTGATTCCCAAAACAGATCAGCTCACTCCTACCCTGCTGATCTGGAGGGTGGCCAAGAGGTTCGATCCCTCCCTGAGAAGTCAGATTCCAGCGAGGACAACCGCCCTTTGAGGAGGTTGCGCCTTGCTAGTGAACCTTCTAAGGTTGCCCCCACTTCCATAATACTCCTGCCGTCCATTGACAGGGGTTCATCTTCTCCGCCGGTGCAAAGTTCAGTCTGCACTTTAAAAGCTACTGATCTTTCCTGCCTTGCCAAACATTTAACATTCATAGGAGTACCTTCACCCCAATTCTTCTTCTTCCTCACCAAACTGTCTATGATCCACCCGCTGGGTATGAGGCAGTTTATGAAGAATATTTTAAATCTGGGTTTAACCTTCCCATTCCTGGCTTTTTATTCGACACCCTTGACTTTTACAACCTTAGATTACCACAAATTATGCCCAACGGCTTGAAGGTAATTGTCAGTTATCTGCTCTATCTGAGAGCTGTTGGGAAGGAATTTAATCTTGCCATTTTTATGGGGATGTTTGTGTGTAAACATAAGGAAAGTTGGTATTACTTTAGTATGATATATCATAATAAAGAAATCAACCACGCCATCAACATCCCCTCTTTTACCAAAAACTGAAAAGGGCGTTTTTTCTTTATAAAAACCATAGGATTACCCGAGAGGAATTACTGGAAGTCCGGCCACGCTGATAACACGAGGCCAAGTGAGAAATCCTGCGAGGAAGACTCAAGGTTACCGAACATGCCTATGGCCGTAGATTGGAAAAAGGTGGATAAGTCGGTTGTGATGCTTGCCGACTTGGACCACTTGTGGCCATCACACCAATTTCGACCTCTCAGTTCCCCAGCCTTAGCATTAGTATTGGGTATGTGTCAATTCTTTGAATACCTTTAATTTTTCTTGATATCCTTCACGTGTTTTGATCAATCTGCTGTTGAATCTTGCAGGAACCATGGTGTCCGAAGCCCTCAGCAAATTGAAGAAGTTGGTTCCCAAGAAGAGGAAGAGAGGGGATGGAAAACCATCTTCCTCTGATCAAACATCTTCCAAGACCTCATCTGAGGTGCAGTCTCTGCCTGCAATTCCTGCTCCAGCAACCAAAGGTAACAATTTACTCTGAGTTTGACGTTGCTGATTTACTTGCTTTCACTTCAGCATTTTGACCTTTGTTTTTGTTGCAGCTAAATCTTCTGTTGACCCCAGTCATGCTGCAGCCAAGAAACCTGCTCAGGCTGCAGCTCAGCCACTGAATAAAAAGCAAGTTCCTGAGACCCCAGCTTTGCCCCCAAATCTGCTGCAAAGGCCGGGGCAGCTACTCCTCAAACGGCACCTCCAGTCAGAACTGCCTCCAAAGCTGCTCCACAAACCAAACCTGCTCCCCCTGCTGTGCCACAAACTAGACCTGCTCCTCCAGCTCCAACTGCGCCACAAAGACCTGCTTCTCCTTTGGGGGTCATCATCAATGATCCCAAATCTGCCCCCACTGAAGGGGTTAACGTAACTGCAGGAGGAGATGCTCCTCAACGCCCGTATGGAAAAGATCCCTATGAAGGGGAGCCCTCGCATCAGCATCGTCGTGGTTGGAAGAACATGACCTTCTCCTTCTCTGAGACCGCTGTTCATCCTGGAGTGGCCAAAAAGTTAGCAGATCTGCCAATGTTGTCCAGGGATCTAGAGCGTTTTATTCACAAGGACTGGGACTCTGCCTTAAACACATATCTGTCTAACATGTCTTTGGTAGGTTTTCTTTGAAATTTCCAACCTTTCCTTTCACTCAAGCTGTAGAAAACTTTATCTAACTCATATTGGTCGTTGCAGTACCGTGTCCAAGAGTGCGATATGCTCAGAAGAGCAGAAGAGATACGCAACATGGTGGTCAAGCTTTCTGAGAGCAATGCCAACTTGAGAAAGGCTAATAACGAGTTGGCTGAGATGGCAAAACCAAATAATTCAAGGCTGGAGGAGATGGATGCTGAGCTGAGTACACTGAAGTCAGAAGTGGACTCCTTGTCATCTGAGAATTCCAAACTGAAGGAAGGCAAGGAGGAAACTGACACTCAGCTAGCAATTGCAAACTCACAAGTGGATCAGCTGAAGGAAGTTAATGCCAATATTGAGCTGGTCTTCACCAAAACTCAAGCTGAGTTAGATTTCTTTCAGAAGGAACTCAGCACTTGTGAGCCGGAGGTGTCCCATCTAAAGAGCCAAGTTGAAGAGGAGCAGAAGAGCAAAAATGATCTGTCTCAGCAGCTGGAGGCAGAGATGAAGAGCAAAAATGATCTGGCTCAGCAACTGGAGGCAGAAAAGAAGAGCAAGGCTGAGCTTATCTTGCAATTTGAGCTTCAAGCTGAAGAAATCAAGAAATGCTGAGGCAGAAAAGAAGAGCAAGCATGAGCTTATCTTACAATTTGAGCTTCAAGCTGAAGAAATCAAGAAATCTACTGTTGCTGAGTTCAGAAGATCTGAATATTTTTCAGACAATCTCCTGAAGATGCAAGGCTCTATACTGGCGATGAGACAAACTTATGCAATAGATGCTTGTAGTGAAGTTTATCCAGCCTTGGATAAAAACCATCCTCAACTTGCCAATCTCTACAACCCCGAAGCTGAAGCCTTGTTCGACAAACAGCTGGAGCAATTCAAAGAAGGGGTTGATCTCAGGGAGGCTGAAGATGAGGAAGAATAGAATATGATTTTCTTCATATTTTCCAGTAGTTGTAATAGATAAATTCTTGAATAAAAATTTTATTTTTTCAAACGTGCTCTTCAGTTTTACTTGCTATTATTTCCATAATTTTTTGCAAGTGTCAGACTTCTGCCTCTGACTTCTGTTTTTAACTTCTGCTTTTGTCTTTGGCCCTACCAAAGTTCTTTGCATTATAATCTGGTCTAAATATTTTTTCCAAGTAGTGGACTTCGGCTTCGATCCTTAGCGCTGTTAAGGGTTTTATGTTACTTGACTGCGCTGCAATTCTGCTGAGCTTTAACTTCGCAATTGTTAAGACAAATTCCAAATAAAGTAAACCTGTTACTTGATCTATTCTAGCAAAATGAAGAGATTACATGTTGGCACTGCCATAAACACTTTTTTATTCAACTTCAGCACTGCTGGTAATTACACAAATGATTTACATTTTTCCTAGCACTGCTAGTAGGTGATAACTGTGAATCCTATTCACAAAAATTTGTCACTCAATGGGCATTTGCCTCAGGCCTGCTGAGGTCTTTTTAAGTCGAGTCCTGCTCGGCCATCTCAGTCCTGCTGAGGTAAAGAATTTACTGAGAAACCTGTTCCACTGTGTTGAGTCCTGCTCAACTGGCTCAGACCTGCTGAGTTGAAATACTTATACATCACTGATGTAGAAGTCTTAAGTGAGTAGAATGTCAAGTCCTTGGTAAAGTTCTTCCTTCCAAAGTTTGTATCTTGTAGGCTCCAGCTGATCGTACTTCAACAATTCGATAAGGACCTTCCCATTTGGGGTTAAAAGTTCCTGTTGGTGCTGCATGACTTGCTTCGTTATTGCGTAGTACTAAATCTCCTACTTGATAAGACCTTGGTCGTACTCGAGAATTATAATACTGAGCAATTAGGTTTTTATACTGAGCCATGCGAACATGAGCTTGCTCCCTTTTCTCCTCCAACTCATTCAAATTCAATCTCAGCACTTGGTCATTGGTCTTAGTAGAATAATGATTTACCCGAGCAGAGCTGGATCCAATTTCAGATGGGATGACGGCTTCAGTGCCATAAACCAAGGAAAAAGGTGTTTCCTTGGTGGAAGTGGAAGGAGTTGTTCGGTATGCCCACAATATGCTTGGGAGTTCATCCATCCAACTTGCCCAAGTTTTGTATAGGCGTTTTCTTAAACCATCCTTGATTGTTTTATTTGCCAGTTCAACTTGCCCATTAGCTTGAGGGTGTGCCACTGAAGTGAATCTTTATTCGATTTAGAGTTCGGCACACCAACTCTTTATGGGGTCATCAGCAAATTGTTTTCCGTTGTCTGAGATGAGAATTTATGGAAGGCCGAAATGACATATGACGTTTTTCCACAAGAACTTCTTGATTTGATTTCCCGTTATAGTGGCTAAGGGCTCTGCTTCCATGCATTTGGTGAAGTAATCGATGGCAACAACCAAGAATCTAACTAAACCTGGAGCTTGGGGCATAGGTCCAACAAAATCTATTCCCCATTGTATAAAAGGCCAATGACTTGCGATATAAGTGAGTTCTTGACTTGGCAAATGTGACATTGGAGCATGGACTTGACATGCTTGGCATTTCTTAACTAATTCCTCTGCATCATGACGCAGAGTAGGCCAGTAATATCCAGCAAGGTTGCATTTTCTTGCTAACGATCGCGCACCAGAATGATTTCCACATATTTCTTGGTGCATCTCCCGAAGGATGTAATCTCCTTCGTCTTCAGTTACGCACTTTAACCAAGGCTTTGAAAATGACTTTTTATAAAGGTGATCGTTAAAGAGAGCATACATCGCTGCCTTCAATGGCAAACGCTGAGCTGCTCGTTTGTCCTTGGGCTGAGTTCCATGCTGCAAGAAGTTAACAATTTCATCCATCCAAGTGTTACGGTAATCAACTTGCAGCACTTCATTGGCATCATAAGCACGGTGCTTTACTAGCTCCACAACTATCTTTTTTTCCAAAGTTGTTGAAGTGGATGAAGCTAGCCGAGATAAAGCGTCAGCTCTCTTGTTGGCCGACCTGGGGATATGCTCAATGCTGAAGCGCTCAAAAGTCTGGCCGAGCTGAAGCACTTTAGCCAGATATTTTTTCATGTTTTCCTCATTAGCTTCATAATCCCCGTTGAGCTATGAAACGATCAACTGCGAATCACTTCGGGAAGTGATCCGTTCTGCCCCTAATTTTCCTACGAGGCCTAGTTCTGCTATTAAGGCCTCGTATTCTGCCTCGTTGTTGGTTGCTTCGAAATCAAAATACAAGGCATATTCAAATTCTTCCTTATTGGGGTTAATGATTAGTAGTCCTGCTCCACAACCATCTCTGGAGGAAGACCCATCCACATATAGAGTCCAATTAGCCGCTGGCTTAACATCTTCCTCCACGAACATCCCTTCAGCCAAGAAGTCTGCTAATGCTTGTGCTTT
The DNA here is from genome assembly GCA_036186865.1 of Eustoma russellianum. NCBI lineage: Eukaryota > Viridiplantae > Streptophyta > Magnoliopsida > Gentianales > Gentianaceae > Eustoma > Eustoma russellianum. The sequence continues at coordinate 1,214,609 of AP025060.1, read as the reverse complement.
GATAGAAGTTCTTGATTTGTATTGGATATCATACTCTGAAAGTTCCACATCCCATTTTGCAGCTCGGCCAGAAGTGTATGGCCTTGACAAGATTTGTTTCAAAGGCTGATCAGTGACCACTATGATTGGATGAGTTTGCAGGTAAGGCCTGAACTTCCTTGCAGCCACTATGAGTGCTAAGACTACTTTCTCAGCATTAGGATATCTCACTTCAAGACCATGTAAGATTTTACTTGCGAAGTAGATGGGTCTCTGAATATTATCCTGCTCCTTGAGCAGAACTGCACTTACAGCTTCTTTACACGTTGAGAGGTACACATAGAGCTCTTCTCCGGGCAGGGGTGAGTTAACATTGGCACCTCGGCCAGATGGGACTTCAGCTCATCGAAGGCTTTTTGACATTGATCGTCCCACTGGAAAGCTATTTTCTTCTTTAAGATCTGGAAGAAAGGAAGAGATCTTTCGGCTTACTTGGATAGAAACCTGCTCAGCACGGCAATTCGGCCTGTTAATCTCTCCACTTCCTTTACATTTTTGGGGGATGCATGTTTTGTAAAGCTTCAATTTTAGCAGGATTTGCTTGCACCCCTTCCTTGGAAACCATATATCCCAAGAACTTTCCAGTGCGTACCCCCAAACGTGCACATCTTCGGATGTAGTCTCATGTGTGAGTCTCTCAGCATAGTGAAGACAAGTTCTGAATATACTGATCAAGAGATCCTGCTCTTGATAAGCATATCATCAATGTAAACTTCCATTATCCGAACAATTTGTTCGCCGAACAAAGAATTGACTAGGCGTTGATAAGTGGCCCCAGCATTCTTCAACCCAAATGGCATAGTTTCATAACAATAAATACCTGACTCTGTTATGAAGGCAGTTTTCTCCTGATCTTCTATTGCCATGATGATCTGATGATAGCCTTTAAATGCATCCAAAAATTAAAGATCTCATGTTTAAGTGTTGAATCCACTAACCTATTAATTTTTGGAAGTGGGTAACAATCTTTTGGACATGCTTTGTTGAGATCGGTGCATTCTATACACATTCTCCAAGATTCATCCTGCTTGAGGACCACTACTGGGTTGGACAACCAGATTGGATAAAGTACTTCGACAATAAATTTTGCAGCCAAGAGCTTCTTGATTTCCTCTTCAATGACTTTAATCCTTTCTGGAGCGAAATTCCGCTTCTTTTGTTTTATTGGCTTTGCCAAAGGATCAACGTTCAACTTATGCTCAGCCAAATGTGAAGGGATTCCAGGCATATCTTCAGCAGTCCATGCGAAGATGATTACAAATTCTCTCAGCAGATCCTGCAGCTGAGCTAGCAGTTCGGACGGAATACATGTCCCAATCTTTATGACATTTTTAGGTCGGCTCGGATCAAGAATGAAATCTTGCACTATATCATCTGACTGCAAGTGTTCCTCATCTGAAGGTATAAGTTCGTCAAGGCTGACTTGCTGAACTTCTTCATTACCTTGGGTGGCAATAACATAACAACTTTGTGCCACTTGTGTATCACCTTGTATCGTTACCACTCCCTCTGGAGTGAGAAACTTCATGCTGACGTGTAGAGGCGATACAATGGCCTCCAATGCCACCAAGGCTGGCCTCCCCAAAATTATGTTGTATGCGGACATCTCTTTGATGACCACAAAGTCTATCCATAGACAACGATAAGCAGGGGGTTTACCAAAACTGCGACTGAGTGTGACCAGACCTGTTGGCCGAACTGCAGCTCCAGTAAAACCATATAACGTTGAAGTGACGGGCCTCATTAAAGAATCGGGTAGGCCCAGCTGCTGATATACTCGATAATACATCATATTCCCGGCACTGCCAGTATCCATATAAACCCGTCGGACCTCCACAATTTTATCAGGAGCTAAGTGTATACACAGGTCTATTACTAAACTGTGTTGTTGGAGTCCAATGGAATGAGATCTTCTGGCCCGTAAGCTAATTCCTTGGCCATCTTAGCTCTCTTTGCTGGCGGATCGAATGAGGTTCCTGCAGAGCTAGATTCACCTTGGCCTGCGTAAGGTGGACCTCCATAAATAGTATAGATAATGGTATTGACTTGGGGCCGACCTGCAGCCCCATGCCTTCCTTGCTCCTCATCATCGTCCATCCTGCGATGCTGAGGTGGGGACTCTGGTCGGCATTTGTCCTTCTGGGGGTTCTTGTGAAAATCCAACCGATTATGCATGCGTGAACGTGGGTCATAAAGTTGCTTTAAGTGACCCTGTTCTATCAGTTGTTTGATAGCTTGAGCCAGTTGCCTGCAATCCTCTGTGTCATGCCCGATATCTCTGTGATATCGGCAATAGAGTTTTGGGTTTCTTTTTTCCCTAGGCCCATTCAGAGGCTCTGGATCAACCCTCAGACCGTCTTTCTCCATGACGGCCAAAATATGATCTTTTGAGGCCAATAGGAGTAAGCCCGCCTTACCATCTTTGCCTTTTCCACCCATGCGATCGAACGCACTGCGCCGATCATGGTCCTTTCCTTCACTGCGCCGATCCTCTTTTTTGAAACTGGATTGGCTTTCTTGCCGAGCTCCTTGCTCGGCTTCTCTCTTCAACCTGTTCGCCGCTTCACCCCGGGCAAACTGGTGAACTTTCTCCAAGCATTCTCTTAAGGTCATAGGCCCCTCTTCGGCCATTTGTGAGAAGAGGCGACATGCTCGGAGCCCATTAATGAAAGCAGCTGCTTTCACGCCCTCGTTTCTGTCACTGACCTGCAGTGACTCATCCGAGAAGCGCTGCATGTACTTCAGCACAGATTCATCTGGATCTTGCCTCAAGGTAATCAGATGTGATGAGTTTTTCACGAAAGGAGTACTGGACTCAAACTGAAACTTAAAATTTTGTGTCAGCTGTTTGAAAGATCCCACTGACTTCGATGGGAGTTCTTGGAACCATCTCTTGACTTTTCCCTGCAAGTACATCGGGAAAGTCTTACAACGCAGAGGATCTGGGACATTTTTTAAACTCATCGCAGTTTGGAATTGGAAGAGGTGATCCGTTGGGTCAATTGTCCCATCATTAGTGTCCATCTTTGGCACCTTAAAGCTGTCTGGCGCCAAATACTCTACAATATCCCAGGAAAAAGGACTTTCCTGGACTGCTTGCACAAACTCTTGCCTGTGCTCTTCGTAGTAAGTTCTCGGCCTGCAATGAACTTCTTCTTCTTTGGGGATGCTCTTTAAGGATTTTGACCTCACGCTCAGATGCTGTCTGGTCATATGTTCTGAGATGATTGGTTTTGAGACATCTCTTTAGGAGGAAAAGGAGGATCTTCCTCCATATCTTCCACCTCCGGTTGTTTGCCTTTGAGCTGTTGTACCACAGCCTTAAACACATCCATGTTCTCAGTGACATATCATATCGCTTTGTCTCTATCCTCCCTTGAAATTTCTGGAGTAGGATTAGGCGGTTCAGGTACCCGAGAATCCTGTTCTGGGATACCTGAGCGAGTAGTCATTCGTCATGGCTGGTTGGATGACTCACCCAAACCTTCACGACGACCGTTTGCCATAGAATGATGTTGGCTGTTTTTGAGTTTGAATTTTTTACTAGATTGAGGGACTTGCCTTGCCCTTCTTCTAGCGCCAAATGATGAAGTCGGATCTTCACCAAGGATCAGAAGTGACCCGAAATAAACACCGTTAGTTGGATTGAATAAGATAACTGGAATAGCTTCCTGGAAGTCCTGCACAAGAAAGCAGAAATCAGAGGTCCCGGGGGTGTGACCTCGGGTAAAACCCTCTGATGCTCAAGTCAGTTTGGGTCATTCTCACTGAGATATGATTTCGTATCAAGAGTTAGAAAAATCTCACATTTCTTGACTGATGAGAAAATTTTGGTGTGTTTGCTCTGGGAGGGATGAAATATTTCGATCACTTCTTTGGTCCCTGTTGGCTTGCTTTTGTTACTTTCCCTTTGTCCTCTGCTTCTGACAGCGGATGGGACATTTGCTTGGGGCAGTAGACCTATGGCACTGTAGGTTTGCTGATAAGACTGGTTGGCCTGCGGATGTGACTGGTAGGTCGGCTGATGTGACCTTGGCGTGTACAGGCTAAACAGTCTGATGTGTACCTTTTTCTTATATTGCTCCTCTGCCAGATGGTCCCACAATTGATATAGTACTGCGTTTGATTCCTTTGCCGAGGTGCAAATTGAGTCTTGCCGAAGTGATCTGAAGCACGTCCCTTAAGCTGAAGCTGAGGCTAAAGCCTGATGCCGAGGTGGAAACCTTGGCATATTCTCTGATAAAAAGGTGAATGTTGTGGGGGCGAAGTATGGCCAAAGTGCAATATGGCCGAGCAGCCGTGTATTTGTATCGAACTGCGGGAGTTGAACATTTTACGCATAAAACCTGTCATTGACTGTTGTTGACTAACAGATGGTTATTTTTGGTTTATCAATAGCTTTTGTTGTTATTAGGATATATTAGATATGGTTGCTGTTAGAGTAATACAGATAGAGCAGAAAATGGTACGTTAACTCTGAATAATCGTAACCCTAGGCGAAACCTATATTTGTGGAGGGGGGGGGGGGAGGAATAAAATCATACGACCGCATCTTGTCTCACATACAACTTACAAGGAGTTGTATTTTACCTAATTAGGACACAGCTATTACAAGAGCAAAAGCAACTGATTGCTAAGGAGATTCTTATTACCAATAATGCGATAAGCCAAAAATATTCATCTGTCAGTCAACAAAAAATCAACGGCAAATTCATGTTTGGGATGACCAACTCATGCAGCTCGGCAGAAATGCACCTCTGCTCGGCCATACTACACTTCAGCTCAGCAAGGTATTGATTTACCAAAACATCCACTTATTGGGAACAGCAAGCAATACGCCAAGGGTTTCACCTCAGCCCAGGGTTCCAGCCTCGGCTTCTACCTAAAAGAGGCGTACTCTAAAAACACTTTAGCCAGATCAGAGCAGGACTCCAGATCCATTTTTGTACCTCGGTAAACCCTTGCCAGGGGTCAAGCGCAACCCAACTTTACTGAGTGTCAAATCACCTGGCAGATGTATAGTATAAAGAAGAGGTGCACATCATACTTTTCAACCTACACATGTCAAGGTCCCATTAGCAGACCTACTGCTTCCATCAGCAGACCTATAATGCCATAGCACCTCTGCATAAGAAAACATCCCCTCTGCCGTCAGAGGCAGAGGAGGGAGGAGAACAATAAAAGAAAGACAGTGAATACAAAGAAGGGGATCCAATTATGAAACTGGAACGACAACTTTCGGAGATCTTTCAATAAGAGATATTCCAAAAACACCATCTCTGCTGACCTCTAAGCAGCCTTACTCTCAACGAAATATTGACCCAGGTTCATTCTAAACCTGTATTCCAGCATAAACTGCTTACTAAAACACACATAACTGACTTGAGCGTCGGAGGGTTTTCCCGGGGCAGCACCCTATGCCTCTAACGTTTCACTTCATTCTCAGGTTCCATTGACGGATTTAGACGGGAAGTAAACGACAAACCACAAGGATCATCTCTGATCTACCTGGTGAAGATCTCGGCCTCATCAAAGGCTAAGGATGGATCATTTTACTAAATTTCAAAGAAAGACGGTCACAAATTCTTAGTTTGAAAATAAAATAGGGTCTAGGCAAAAAGTACCACTCAACTGTATAAACGGCTGACATAACTGTAATTTTTTCAGTTGATAAGAAAAACACCGAATGGGATCTCCTGACTCCCCATGTGGAGCGGTAACAAAGGACCGCGTGCCACGTGGCAGTCTGGGGTGGTGAGGCTGGATGGGAGTCACCCCCATCCAGCCTCACCACCCCCCTCTGCTGCCACGTGTCTGGCGGTCACAAGGGGGTGAGAGAAAGGACGGTCAGAGGATCCAGACCCGAAAAACACATACTGGTAAAAGGGGACCGGATCTCCTCATTTCTCACACCGTCACCTCCTTGCCCACCGCCCGCCACGTGGCAGCAAGGTGGGGTGATGAGGCTAGATGCGGGTAACACTCATCTAGCCTCACCATCCTACCTTACTGGCGGGCGATGGGCAAGGAGGTGACGGTGTAGAGGATGAGGAGATCTCATATCTGATAAAAGGCTGCTAAAATCCAGTAGCATAAAAATCACAATGTTCGGAAGAATTGAAATTGTAAGTCAAGGATTGCGCTCCCTCGGTCTTAGAAAATAATTTTATTGTCTCCACAAAGTAAGGCTAATAAGGTTGCATACACCCGCCCATTTCTTACCCTATCATAGACAGAAACGTGTAAGACAATGGAATATGTTATTGTCTCCACAAAGTAACTCTCTTGCAAGAGAATGTAAGATAAGTAATTGGGTGTGTTTGTTGAGTATATTATCCACATTGGTCAATGAGATAAAATACATGGGTTATATAAGGATGATATACCTCTACCTATTGTTTTAATGTTTTGAGTGGATATGAGTCTCACCTTATGTAAGCCCAAATTTCAACATGGTATCAAAACCAGTTTAAAATATGGACTCACGACTTGTCTGGCATATAGTTGGTCATTTATTGTTTGCCCCTCACTTAAGTCCAGATGTTCATACATGGCTTGTGGTTTGTGATTGAAGGCGGATTCTAAAGCGCGTGTGTATGTCAACTCATGTTGTCACGTAAAGACATATGTTCAAGATATTATCGCACGTTGGTCAATTTGAGATAAAATACATGAGTTATATAAGCATGATGTACCACCACACATTGCCTTAATATTTTGAGTGAATATGGATCTCACCTTCGGTAAACCTGAGTTTCAACCGTTTTTAATCAACTTGTCAAAAAAAAAAAGGACGTTGGATAAGTGATTATTCTTGAAATAAAGATATTATGTGTAAATAAATGTTAAGATACGCAATTACGCCTGAAGCATTATAAAATTTGCGAAAGAGGAAGACTCCTAGAGATTAAATAGTGATCAAAATTCCAGCATCTGATCTGTATAAAGATTGGAAGAATCTCAATCAGATAGAGCACTTTTACATCAATCCATATTACATGTCCACATTCCCCACAAACTCACATTTACCTTTTTAGATATTGGCATTCTGAGATCCACTATAACTCAGTTTCCACTTGCCTTTCAACATTAACATATCAGCACCAATACTATTGCTTTGTTTACTTGCCTCTCATCATCTCCAATCTCACCATCTCCAAACCCTAGCTATAGCTTTTACTGTCGTTGTGATATATTAGGTATGTGTTATTGTTATACCAATACCAATACTAACAGAAGAATATGGTAAGAAATGTCATATGACTAAAACAATATCAGCAGCTGATATGTTAAAATTCCACAGCAAATAATGAAATGCCAATGCATTAAAAGATACAGAAATGGCATGTAAAGGAAGAATAAACCACAGGACTAACACAATATCAGCAGCTATTCAGCTTCTGAGGGCTGGCGCGATTCGGTGATCTGGCGCCCTTCTAGTCATGCTACTAAAATTCCACAGCAAATAACGAAATGCCAATGCATTACAAGAGTCAGAAATGGCATGTAAAGGAGGAACAAACCACAGGGACTAAAACAATATTAGCAGCTGCTCAGCTTCTGAGGGCTGGCGCGATTCGGTGATCCGGCGACCTTCTAGTCATGCTATCAAAGTTCCACAGCAAAAAATGAAATGCTAATGCATTAAAAGAGATAGAAATGGCATGTAAAGGAGGAATAAACCACAGGACTAAAACAATATGCTCAGCTTCTGAGGGCTGGCGCGATTCGGTTATCCGGCGCCCTTCTAGTCATGCTATTGAAATGCCATGCAAACATAAGTTCCATTCACTTCAAAAGGGAAAGATTATAAATTGTCTACAATAAGGAAACTTTACTGAAAATCCAAAACTATTAATACCTTGAGAACTACATTCTTAGGGGTTGGTTTCTTCCTAAAACCCTCAGACATCTTGTTCTTCTAACATTTTAACCGAAACAATTAATCCGAATAGCAAAAAATAATCTGCCCACAGAATCAAGGGTAATCTTTTCGCCATGACTCCTTGTTGCAATTGACATATATCAGAATCTAGCATTTAACATACCAATGAGAAAGATTGTGTATTCAAAAATGCAGGTGAGATCTTTTATACCCAGCTGATCTTTTTTATTCATACTGAAAAGACAAGTTGTCAAGCTTCTGCATTTGATCAAGCAAAGAGCTCAAAGTAGCCGGATCAAGTGGATCATCAGAGTGATTTAGAGTGCTATCTTCACCCCTATATGCAGAAAGACCAGTAGTCGAAGGATGACGCACATCATCATCATTCATGTCATAAGCACCTTCCTTCACAAGTTTCTGAACCCATGATAATCAGGCTCCTCAATGTTGTTACCAATCTCGAACGACGATGACTTCCTCATCTTACCAAATTCAGATGTCCCAGCCCATTCAGGAATTTGAGATGAAGAACCCCAGTTTGGCCAAGACTCCCTAGGAGAGCCCAAAAGGAAACTTGAACTGGAACCAATATCATGGGAACTAAGACTTCGGAGCTGTTGCTGCTGCTTCTCGTGCTGTACAAGCATTGAAACCCTTGAACCCATAGGGGAAATCGGTTCCGTCGTCCTAGGAGACATCCTGCCAGGTGATGGAACTCCAAAAGATGCCTGCAATAGAGAGTGATCATAATTCTTTGGTATAAACCCCGTCTTGATAGGAGATAAAACACTCTGCTGCTGCTGAAACGGAATAGTGGAAGTTTGCTTATGGCCAGGAGTAAAAATAGCATGATCATAGTATCTGGGAGAAGAGCTCTCCACTGTGAAAAAATCATCGAGTTTTGGAGGTGATAGGGCGTTGGAACGAACAGAATGTTGACCTAGTCGAGACATATCATCGACACACTGTTCTGATTTAATATCCATATCAGGGGACAAACTGAAGTCCACATTCCGAATATCTCTTGCATTCAGTGATGACCTCAGGCGGCTAGAGTGAAGACTGCTTCCCTGTAAATGCAATGTAGGGACATTTGTCTGATTCCATCCGAAGTTTGACATGTTACTGGCAGAAGGGGACATCGGTGGGCTGTAGGGTGATGGGGACATTATCGGAACAGACGAAGGCGAACCAGGCAACAAATTCATTGCTGGCAGCATAATCAACTGGATTAGCCATAGGCACTGAACGAGGGGAGGGCACAGCAGAACCAGTTGAGACATACAAGGGACGAAGCTCCTCTTGCGTGTGGGCAAAGAAACAAACTCGCCGGTTGCAACTTATACCATCTTTACAGATTCTTGTCCTGTATTGAGCCGGATGCAGCCAACATTCGAAAACCCCATGGGCATATTCACAAAATTGCCCCTTCGACAAGCCCCCTTACGAAACTCAGGGCAAGGAACACAGCTGTAGTGATACTCCCTAGGATCCCTTCTTCTAGCATTTTCACCAGGATGGACAAAGGGACATTCGGTCCAATCATGTGAATAAGCACGAGAGCACGGTCGAATCTTAAATTGGAACATTCTGAATTCATCAGTTGAATACATGCTATTCTTGATGTCAGGCATGGATGGATCTACAGGATACTCTCTCCTCTCCGTAGCAGATGAAACAGGAAGTTCATTAATCTTAGGAGAAGAAGTAGAATCCGAACCAGATGATGGCGATCCATTCACAGGTGATGCAGAAAGAGGCGGGGAATATGAGGTCGAGTTAGCAGTTGATACCCTCAGGACATTATCACCGTTTTGAAGCATCAGCATTAAGCAGACGCTCAAGTGCAGGTCTCATTTCCTCGTGCTTTGGTGCGACAAAAAGGACCTCACCAGGCCGGTGACCACTCGCATCAGTCAGATTTGGGTTTGCACCTGCAGCTAAAAGCATTTCCACTACCTCAACTGCGTTCGCAGATCCGCCGGATGCAGCACAGTGAAGAGCAGTGCTCTTATCCTGGCCACATGATTGATTTACATCGATTTCAAATTGCGACAGGATCAACTTCACCACATCAACACTTCCATATGTAGCAGCAACCATCAGTGGTGTCCTTTTCTCAAGAACCATCTGCTTTGAGCCTTTCCGACGCCCATACCATGTTCCGACTTCATCAACACTAGATGGATTCTGATCAGCCAACCCTTTGAAGCCATCAAGTTATTGTTAGCTGCTAGCTCAAGCAAGCTGGCAAAAGCGTCGTCCGTCACAACAGTAGAACTCTCCATGTTCCCTGATTACAATTCCAAGACACAATTGCAATGGTAGGATCCAACATCAGAATCAATAAGGACAGCATTGACAATTAGAAACATGTTTAGCAACATAACAAAGGCAAGGTATCTCCAAATGTGATTGAAAATATACCCGAGTGGAAAAAAACCGACTTTTTCACACACAAGGAATGGTAGTAACTCAAAGACTTTATTGAGATCAAGACATTACCATAATTGGGTGGTTGAAGTTGCCCTATTTGAAGAACCTCACCAAAATGTTAACTAAACTAGAATTAGACAGGAGACTAACATGTATATGAGTATCCATATAAGCAAATACGGAAAACTACCACCGACCAACAAGGGTATTGCTCGTAGATTACTTTTTGAAAAAGAAGACTTTGCCATTGATAAGTTCCACAAAGAAAAGAAAATAAATAGGAAAAAAAAGCAAAAGACTTTGGCATTATTGGCTTCCTGAAGAACACATGAAAGAGAAGGATTGGCAATCTTGATTTTGGGTTTTGATTTCTTGGACACGAAAAGGGCAGCTAATAAGCTCACTTTCCTGTCTAACAATAACAGTCAAAATACGCATTCAACACCAGGAAGGGGGGAAAACAGCTTTACAGAATGAGATAGTTTCCCAGTTTTCAATAAATCAACCTTAAAATCAAAAGGAACAAATTTGATCAGAAATGAGAATAAACTATTACATTTTCAAAACCCACTAGCAACGACATAAAATTCATGATCCTAATTAGATAAATAAAACTTAGTAGCTAATCATAACCACACGATATACAAACGAAACACAATAAGAAAAAAAAGAAGAAAAATTCTTGACCAGAAAAGAAAACAGAGCTTGAACCACGATAGGGAACCTTGCCAAACTAAATAGACCTATCACATAACCAAATTACAAGTCCATGAAAAACAATCAAATTCACCCAAATAAATTGAAAAAAAAAAGAAAAAGAAAACAACCCTTTTCAAATACTGGATTCTTGATAAATATATCCAGAATTTGTTTTCCAATTACCAAGAAGCATAACATAAACATAAAAAAAGACACTACTTCAAAAACAAAAGAACAAGAAAAACCTTAGAACCCAATAAAATACAGCAAAAATCAATCCCATTACCCCGAATTTTTGTTTTATTAACACGCAAGAATGAATTATTACCAAGAAAAAGTAGTACCAAATTATCCAAGAATCTGAACCTTCAGCAGCAGCTTCAGCAGCTTCATTTTGCTCTGCATGCAAGACAAGTGAACTTTCTACAAGAAAAAATCAAAAGGGTTGCTTTGTTTTTTAGATCTAAAAACGAGAATTGAATGAATCAAAATGCTGAAGGAAAAAAACAGCATCAAGAAGAAGAAGAAGCAGATGTTCACTTCGCAGACAGATGTTTCTCTTCTTCGCCGTTTCCTATGTTCTCTCTCTCAACTCACTCTTTCTTCTTTTCTTTTCCTTTTCTCTCAAACTGATGATATAAAACGTTATTGTAAATTACAAATATTTATACAAAGGAAAGGAAGCGGTGCTTTCTCTCTTTTCTTTTCTTCAGCGAAAATGCGAAAATGCGAAAATGCGAAATGTTTTGTTCTGGGTTCATTATTCTAGTCTCATAAAGTTTGGGAGATAGATCACGTATCCAACGGTCTCTTAGGTTGATAAACTTTACACAAAGACACACAAAGTGCCTTGCAAACTAACAGAAATGAAACAATTGCTTCCTATATACTAACAGAAGTAGAGCACTCATATAGCGAGTGTTTTCGGATTCGAACCCTTATTTTCTTGAGAGCAATACTCAACCCGAGTATTTTTTTGATTTCCTATTTGCCAAAAAAAATATAATGTTTGTTTGTAATAAACTCCTATTCATTTTGTAAATAACATAATTTAGTGGTCATAGTATTGTTCATTGGTCGCATTTATAGCCACTGAAAGACATATTCTCTTCTGTTATAATGACGATAGTTCGATCTATATGAACTTAAAGTTTTATAATTTAAATATATTCAATAAAAAAGTTTTCATACTTAAAATAAAATAAAACATGAATAAAGTTCAAATGAACTAAGTGAACTCTTTAGTGATCATATAAATATCAAATGGCGTCCTTTGGTTCATACGTCAGTTATATTAAAAAAATGTGTTTTGTGCACTAAGCTTCTGTGATTGCTAGAGTTCAGAGTGGGGCCGGATTACTTTACGATCTGATGTATAGAACCTTACCTTCCGTTTTTTTGTGCAAGAGGTTGTTTCTGCGGCTCAAACATATTACTTTGTTTTGCGGCTCGACTCGTGACTTTAAGATCATAGACGACAACGTTACTAGTTAGTCTAAAGCCCCTCCTCATGTCAGTTATATCAAGAAGTCTTTAATTAACTAAGATAGTGTAAGTTTCTATACGAGTATCAAAGGTCGAATGATTGCTTTAAGGGGATTTGGTTGGGAGGTTTCCCATTAAAGGTATGAGTTTTAAGAAATTCAAACTCATAGAAGTTTGTTTGAAGAAATGAGAGTATGTGTTTCAGTTGATATCTAAACATTTGGTAATGAATATCGTTGTTTAATATACTAGCCTCTTGCCTATCAATATGGGGGAATGAGATATGGCCGGTCAACGCCGCCCGTCACCATTCTAGTCGGTAAAATTTTTCCGGCTGCCTACATTCGATACTTATTTCAGTTCCGATACGTTTCAAACACCATCAATGTCTATCATACACATTTTCACTTCAATACCAAACAACTATCACTTTTCCGTCCAAATTCATATACTCCAAACTCATACCGATTTTGATTCAGATATCCAATTACAAACCAAACGACAACTCAATTTAAAAAAAAAAAACATCCTTTTAAAAGAATGTAGAATAATTTTTGTCTTTGAATATTTCACATAAAACAAGTGGACTATGGCGCCATTTGTGTTGTGAGTTTATATCTGGTGCAACGCATCGTCCTTTGCTTATCATATGCCCTTCTTCCTTTTGTCTTTTGTCTTTTTTTTGGCTTTTTATCCTCCCATGAGATCTCATGAATTTCGTGAAATTGTTAGATAAAAGTGTTTTAATATGTTGGAAGGTTTTCTTAAGAATGTAAAAGTTTTAGGAGGGGAGGTTTTTGAAGAGGAATGCGTGCATAGCTCAGTTGGTATTCGGATTGGAATTTGTTTTAAAAAATCAAGTGTTCGATTCTAGAGACACATATTGTCGGTATTCTACTGCTGCGAGGCTGAATGCCTAGTTTCCAAGGGAACACTTTGTATGGATCAGTTTGTAAGTCATCATCCAATTTAGAAGTCCAATGAACTCCTGATTTACATCATCTACAATGTTTTGCTGGAACGGCGGAGGACCTTAAGGCCAAATGTATGACTTTTTGGTGCAAGGTTTTTCAAGAGGAAGTCTTTTGTTCTCTTAGTGGGAGGTTTACATGTGGCAGTATTACAGTATTTCTTTGGTGCTCTCGTACCCAATATTTAATAAACATATGAAATTATTGTTGAACTTACAGAAAGGTTATTTGAATACATAATATTGAGATACCTATATAATTACCGTCAAATTTATACGAGAAGTCACAAACTTATATGATAATTTAAAAAACTTACATTGATGATAATCAAACATACGTGATAAGTTCGAAAAAATAAGGGCAACATTCAATTAAACAAATTACTTCAAGAAAGTTTGTAGGCTCGACCCAAAATTCAGAATAATTTTTCCTTTTCGCGATCGACCGAGTAAAAATATGTATGTATAATTGACAAGGGAGATGTAATTTCTTACTTTAAATATTATTTGTTACCCTGCAATTAATGAAATATATTTCCTTGAAGGTTGGTCTCGTCGGAGAATGATTATGTATGCCATGATGTGGAGGTTTGTCGTCTCAAAAACCGTTATTCTTTCCATTTGTGTCGTTTTAAAAAATATTTGCCTATGTTTTGTAACATAAAAATAGTTAATGCTAATTGTTTTTATTAATTAAGCACTAATTTTTAAAACGAAATGTTACTTTTTAATTGTAATTAGGAAGTAGTAGACTAGTCATAATAATTGTTCAACTAATTTTTCTTAAATTACCTGCAAATTTTAACATAGATAAACAAATAAAGAGGTGGAATAAAATCTCTATCATTTTAAATTTCTTCTCAAATGATTGTTTCTTTGTTCGATCATTAATTACTCTTAGTTACTATATATATGGAAAAAAAAACTTCTCAGTGACAAAAAGTTACAAATATAATTTTGTGTTATAAAATTGGTTTATATCAATATTTGCGTAAGAGGTATTACTAGCATTTGATTTTATGGATTAAGTAACTTAATTTTTTTTCTTTTTTCCCTTCTCGAGGAAGAAGAATTTTTAATTTGATGATCAAATGGACGTTAACTATAGAACGAGTTTGATCCAAAGAAGTTCATTTTGCTTCACGAAACAAGGAAAGCAGGGATAGTTTTGTATATATGGTTAAAACACGGGTTACCCAACAAAAAAAAGTTCCCGCTTACTAGCATCCTGTGTTTGCATAGGGTTTGGTGAGAGGTCAGATCGTTTCGCGATCTGATATACATAGTCTTATCCTACACTTTGTGCAAGAGACTGTTTCCGTGGCTCGAACCCCATCAATCTTACCAGTTGCTCCAAGGTCTATCCTTGGGTCACAAAAGAAATAGGTAATCAAAAACTAGGGTTCAAAGGAGAGGGTTGGATCCGTTCACCGCATAAAGGACGATAATGGATCCACCGAAAGACACGTAATAAAAAAATGATGAAGATGAATGACGAATGGATCAACAAAAAAACGTGAAACTAAGTCAAGTCGGATCTTAGATCTCATTCCATAGGAGTTGTTTATGGTGCTGTGACAATTACAAACTTGAAATACGAATGAGAAAAGGGTAAAATTGTCAAATTATATTCTCTCTTTTTCTACTACAATCTTACGGGATGAGATCTTTTCACCCCTCCCTCCCTTTCATCGTTCGTCACGTGGCAGCAAGTGGGATGATGAGACTAAATAAGAGAGCAAGGAGAAAGAGGTGTATGAAAAAGGTGGTTGCCACATGACTAACGATAAGAAGAGGACGAGGGTTTTGGAGTGAAATAGATCTCATCCCCAGTCTTCCGTGCTTCATTTTGTGAGAGGAGGAAATACAATTTGGACTAGAGGAGGAAAACACTCTATTGATTATACTTGCAAAAGTCCATACAAACTTATTACTGTATTTATTTATTTTATTTTTATTTTCTTATACATTCTTTTGATTATACTTGCAAAACTGCATAAAACTTATTATGTATTTATATTTTATTTTTATTGTTTTTCTTATACATATGAATGCTAACCTAAAGGTTTGAAGTTCAATTTATTATTCAAGGAAAGAGAGTTAATGGAATATTTTGAGAAAGCTTTAAAGTCGAATAACCAAAGGTTGTTGAAAAACCTAATGAGGGCACAGGATCTTACAAAAGATGCATGTAAAAATTCCAACAATGTCGATGATTTGTCAAGTCAATTTCTCCAAAAAAGATATTGTCGGATGCTGAAATAGTATTTTATAGTTCTTTTAA
This sequence comes from Eustoma russellianum, assembly GCA_036186865.1. NCBI lineage: Eukaryota > Viridiplantae > Streptophyta > Magnoliopsida > Gentianales > Gentianaceae > Eustoma > Eustoma russellianum. The sequence continues at coordinate 1,198,811 of AP025060.1, read as the reverse complement.
TAGAAAAAGTTAAAATTAAAATATTTTAAGATGTTGAATAGTTATTCGAAAAAAAATGTTGAATAATTCCTTCAATCCTTCCGGTTAGGGGTGACAATTTCAGACACGACACGAAACACGACCCGAACTTGACACGAATTTTCACGGGTATGGGTATGACCTTGGTGGGTTTCGTGTACAAATCGGTAAGACCTGAAAAATACCCACCAATGGCGGGTCGTGTCCGGGTATACCCGGGGTACCCGTTTATACCCGTTTATACACGAAATTTAAAAAATATATTTTAAATAAAATTTATAATTAATAAAAAAAATAAAATTTTCCTAAAAAAAGACTATCGCGCTACTAAGTAACCCTATTCGGTCCCCCTTCCTCTATTCCCAAATCCCATTTCTTTAATCTATTATTGCATAGTCAAGTGATTTGCGTTTAGATGACCTTGTATCAGTAGTCGTTTAAGTACATGAAACCTGAAAAATGCACGAAACCTGAAATTAGTTGAAAAATACATGAAATGACATGTACAGGCCTTGAAATATTTGTACTTGTCAAGTTCGTGGGTATACCCGATACACGACACGAAACCTGACATGTACGGGTTTAGGTATCTACATCCATACAGCGAAGCAAACGGGTAAGGTATGAGTATGACACTTTGATACACGAAATCCGAAAAATACGAAACACGAAACACGATACACGACATGTTTGACACCCTTACTTCCTGTAGAAAACGAGGACAGGCAATTAGGATGGTAAACACTGCGTCATGGGTTGACGGATCGTGTCGTGATAAGTTTACAAATTTTAAAATGTCAATTTAAATCTGATCCTGTATTTAACGGGTTGTGTTTAGATTGACCGACAAGACTCACTAACTTAGAAATTCTAAAATATTTTAGGTGTGATTGTCGTATTTAAGACAGTACTTAGTTTGAACTTAGATATCGTTATCGAAATGACATGAGTTTGAGGTGTAAACTTATATACGTTTGTATAGAAATATGATAGTCAATTACCATTTTTTTTGTTATGTAAATTTCGATGTGCGACCATTCTATTGTACTACTAAATAGTCCTTTCTTTACGTAATTTTTCACAGGAAAATAGGTAAAGGGTGTTAGTGAAGATTCGTCGGTAAGCAAAGGATGTTTGAAAAATAAAAAAGAAGATAGAAGAAACAAAGCCAAGTAGGAAATTCGTGATTTTTCTAATTTTTTCGCTTTCTTTTTTCTTTTCTGTTTAGGAGGAAAACGTAATACTATGAAATGTTTCTTTTTGACTAACTGAAAAATAAACAAAAACAAAATCACTATAAGGGAGATCTTTCGTTATTTATTAAGCGGTTGAGAGAAAAGTAGATGAATTTAATAACTACCGGAATTCAAGGCTTGTTTACATTTCTCCTCTATAAGTAAACAAATTTTTTTAAAATTTCAAGAGGCAAATTTTGTCAATTTGCAGGAAACTGAACTACAACGACAACATTATTCTATTACCTTAGAAGCTCCCGTCTATAGCAGGATATGGGGGTCGGATGTACTCAACCATAAGCATATGTTAGAAACACATATGTGTTTTCCAATGACCCGTAATGATGCGTCAAGCTGTGTCGATCAACTGTTACCTCATCATAATATAATGGTTCACTTGCTTTTTCACAAATTCATGGTTCAATTACTTTTTTCTCTTCTTTTTCTTTTTCTTTTTCTTTTCTTCTTCTTCTGAAATTCTTCCTAAAATAAAAACAAATGAAGCGGCTATTTTGGTATAGAAATGAATAGTGCCATGAGGCAAATTTTTTCCACATTTGCATGAAGCGTCTGCAAGATATACCGACAGAGGCTTGGAACAACTGGTAAGGTTGTAGTTTTGTGATCTTAAGGTTACGGTGTTCGAAACCACAGAAAAGAAACGCCTCTTGTATAAAAAATGTAAGGTATGACCGTGTATATCAGATCGTGAACGCTCCGACCTCTTCCCGAACACTACACAAACAAGGTAGCCTTCCCCTATGATGGATCAAATAGAGTAGCGGCTTTCAATAGATAAGAAGACTAGATCTTGGCCTAGTATGAAGTATCATCTTATTACCTGAAAGTGATCCTCTATCTATTTACCTAAACTCCAAGTCAGTAGTTGTAGATTTAAAAGAGTAAGAAAAAAAATCTATGGAGTAAGATCAAGATATATATTTAAAAATGCTAACGAGGTATAGCCTAAAAAACTTCATCAACTTCAAGTGAGCTATTACTGTCATTTTTCTTATTTTGATATTTTCTCCAATTACATGGATTTTATCTATTTATACAAATACCTCGACGTGTTCAGTGACAAGGTCTAAAAGTGATTTGTAGTATTTGAGCCAATATAAATATATGTATTTATCTAGTTGTGCGCGAATGTGTGTGCATATTTACACACATATACACACACGCATATACATATATACATACATTATATATGAGTGTATATTCATGTGGTTATATAGGTAAAACCCATTGAATTGTGATTTTAACGTCGCAACAAGAGAATAAGAACATAAACCCTTTCTAGAACAAAATTATCAGTAAATACATATAACAGCAATCCTTTGAACCTGGGTTCTCATTATAATTTAAAATAGACCATGGACCATGATTCACGTTGATGTATATTTATTAGATACAAACATTTCCACAGAAGGTTTGCTCTTTATTCAACCCATTAGAATATTAGGTTATAAATTGATTGATTTGGACAAACTCTAATGAGCGAAAGCTGCTAAAATAAAATACATAATATAAATGACAATAAATTCCAATGGAAGTTTTGTTTGTTAGGAAAGAAATAAAGGAAATCAATTTGCCAACGGGATTTTGTTTGTATACTAAGATATTAACATTTTACAATTAGTGACAGATAATTAGTATTTCTTTTTGTCTTAAAACAATGGTTTTGCGGATACATAATCAGTAAGAAAAGGACTAGGGCATCAATCTTGTAGGACAAATCGACTCAAAGTATTAAATTATTAAGTCGGACCAATTAGTAGTAAAGGACAATTATTTTCAGAAACTATAGGGTAAAGTTTAAATGGCTTTCCTAGTGTACTAGACTCTTACATTTGCATAGAAATCCGGAGAAAAACCAGATCGTTTTGCGATCTGATGTACGCAGCCTTACTTAATTTATATTTTTGTGTATAAGTTTGTTTTCGAATAAAAGATCGTTTGGGAAAGGAAAAGCTCATTTACATTATCAAGCTAGTTTTGATAAAATCGAGAATGGAAGTTCAATAATCTTGCACTTCTAAACTTCACAAACAAATAGTATTGATTAATCATTTCCTCCTAATGGGTTATCGAGAAACAACATCTGTGTGTTTCTAGTATATAGATATGGTTGCGTACATTCGACCCCTTCATACCTCATTATAGTCGGGAGCCTCTAATGCAATGGGTAATGTTGTTGTTGTAGTATTTCCCTCCCAAACATAATAGAAATATGATAGCGATAAATTTTTATATATACACAAAATACATTACTTAGTAACACTTTAATTTAAAGGTTATGTGATTTTGGGAGTGTGTTGTATGTTTCGATGATAGAGGTGTTAAAGAATATAAGAAAATTATAAATGTCGAATCAGCTTTGATTGTTCATTACATGATAATGCTTTACAATTACAAGCCAAGAGATTTTAAGTTTATGCATTTGATATCAAGAGTTTGCTGTGTCACATTCACTAGTCATATATGCCGATATGAAGGAGGAAAATAAAGTTAGAGATAAAATTTCACGTTTTCACTTTTCAGGTAGTTACAATGGGGATTCGCACCGAGCACCCAAACGTGGTCAAATAATCCACTTAACACTGAAACGTTCTGAAACCTCATTTGGCACCCAAACGTGGCCAAAATGACTCAATAACACCAGAAACCGGCTGCTAACCTGCTGTAGCGGGTTTTAAAAATTTTACCGCTAAAATGTTTTCCCCCTCCAAAAAAACGTCCTCTGCTTCCTCCTTACTGCTCCTACTGTTTCCTTCTGTTTCTTTACATAAATTACACCCCAACTGCACAAAATGAAAAACAACAAGTTATTCCTTATCACTGGAAAGAAAACTCACTTGTCTCCTCTTCAGAAGCTATTCCTTATCAACATAGAAGTTTGTTGGAAACAATCAATCCTGTACCAAGACGCAGTCGTTCAATGTGTGCATATGAACAATACAAAAATAATCAAACCCGGACGAGTCGAGGACTCTGTCCTTAAGACATATTGCTCCGGTACTGTGCCCAACGGTGTGGCAATGCCCAACCCGTTGAGCGGTGAACTTGAGCGAATGTCGACTCTCCCGTGATGCAACAATGCATGTGCAGAATCCTATGAAAGCTTGAGTAGCGGCACTGCTGAACTTGAACTACTTCGAACCTTCGAATGTCCTGACTTCTCCCGGACGTGATGCAAGCCTCGAATGCTATGAATGCAGAATGCTATGAAATGCTAGAGCAAGGTGTGTGAATAAATGCACCCTTAGCCCTCTTTATATAGGGGAGTCGGTTGGAGAACAAGGTACCGTGACCGTTGGATCAAAACCGAAGTTTGATTTAGGCCGTTAGATGAAAACCTCCTATCTAGATTAGGAAGGTTTAATCTCAGCCTTTGGATTGAAGATAGATTAGCAGGTTTAAACCTGGAGCGTTAGATGGAAACCACATTCGGTTGGGGTGGTTAGGACAGTTTAAATCTCGGCCGTTAGATTAAAGCTGCCTTCCCTGCCACCGTTAGATCAAACCAGATTGATCTTATCTTATATCGAAGGATACCGTTTGAATCAGATTTAAACAACCGTTCGATTTAAACCATAACCGAACGCCTTATCAAACTTAACCGCGTTTTGTTTAAACGTAACCGTGCAACCGCGTTTTCCATCCACTTTGAGAATTAATTTCTCATTCACCCATTTCAATTTCTCCAACAATCCCCCACATGAATGGAAATTAATGCAAATGCATATGCAGACTCTAAGGAGAAGTCAGACAAGAAAATATTGCATCAGAAGAGGTAGCTTCTGGCTTTGAACCTTTCATAGTGATGTACCATCGGATTCACTCGGCTAAATAGTGACTTGATGTCTTGAACTAGCCAGCCTTTGTTGTGAACCAAGACAACGATACTCACAACATTTCCTTTAACACCCTTTTGGTTCTCATGGTTGTGTTCGTTTTGGCCATGAACAACCTGGTTTCAGAAAGTGTTTTAGAGAAATCTTGCCTCTTAGACTTTCTCATAGAAGCGGCCCCACTTCACACTTACATAGGTGATTCCTATCAAGAGTATTCTGCCATACTCCACTTGACGCATCAAGATATAGGACATCATTAAAAGCCTTAGCTTACCCTAAACATTCTCTGCAGACAGCACTTTTATGTGACGGAATGAGTAAGTGCTTACTGAATCTTCATAACTTAGTTGTCCCATTGAACCAAGATTCTGGGATCTCCAGTCAACAAGGTTGGGTTACCGTTACAAAGATTCTTGCATTATAGGCTTTAGTCCCATTCCGTTTGTCAATCTTGACATCTGATCTCTAGGCAAGCCTTTTGTAAGCGGATCCGCAAGATTCTCCATTGATTTTACATAATCAATGGAAATCACGCCATTAGAGATCAACTGTTTAATGGTGTTATGTCTTCGACGTATGTGTCGTGACTTACCATTGTAAATGCTGCTTTGAGCACGTCCTATAGCTGACTGACTATCACAGTGTATGCTAATAGGAGCGATTGGTTTAGGCCAGCACGGAATATCTTCTAGGAAGTTCCGAAGCCATTCAGCCTCTTCCCCAGCTTTGTCCAACGCTATGAACTCAGCTTCCATAGTGGACCGAGCTATGCATGTTTGTTTCGTGGATTTCCACGACACAGCAGCACCACCAACAGTGAACAGTATCCACTGGTGGACTTCGAGTCCTTACTGTCTGATATCCAATTTGCATCGCAATATCCTTCTAATACTGCTGGATATCTCGTGTAATGTAGTCCAAGATTCATTGTGTATTTCAGATACCTCATCACTCTGTTAAGAGCTTTCCAATGATCATCACTTGGATTACTGGTAAACCTGCTCAACTTGTTTACTGAACAAGCTAAGTCTGGTCTTGTACAATTCGTTATGTACATCAGACTCCCGATTACCTGAGAGTATTTCAACTGAGCTACAGGTTCGCCTCGATTTTTCCTTAAGTGTACACTTAAGTCAAGCGGGGTCTTTACTGGTTTCACATCAACCATATTAAACCGTTTTAGAACAGACTCAATATAGTGAGTTTGTGACAGTACGAGTCCCTCGGTCATCCTAGAAATTTTAATTCCTAGAATAACATTGGCAACTCCCATATCCTTCATATCGAAGTTCCTCGTCAACATCTTCTTTGTGTTTAAGATTATGTCCCGAGTACTCCCCATGATTAGCATGTCATCTACATAGAGACACACTATTACATATGCATTCTGTGTGCTCTTAATATAGACACACTTGTCACACTCATTGATCTTGAAACCATTAGCTAGCATAGCTTGATCAAACTTCAAGTGCCACTGTTTAGGCGCTTGCTTAAGTCCGTACAATGATTTAACGAGTCTACAAACCTTAGACTCTTGTCCTGGAACCAAAACCCTTCGGGTTGTTCCATATAGATTTCTTCATCCAACTCACCATTCAGAAAAGCAGTCTTCACATCCATCTGATGGATTTCCAAGTTATAGACTGCAGCAATTGCAACTAGCATCCTTATAGAAGTGATCCTAGTCACTGGTGAGTAGGTGTCAAAAAAGTCAAAGCCTTCCTTTTGTCGATAGCCTTTAGCTACCAACCTGGCTTTATACTTTTCAATAGACCCATCCTCTTTCAGTTTCTTCTTGAAAACCCACTTGCAACCAAGTGGTTTACTTCCAGGTGGAAGGTCAACCAACTCCCAAGTGTGATTTTGAAGAATTGAGTCTATTTCACTGTCGACTGCCTCTTTCCAGAATGGAGCTTCTGGAGTAGACATAGCCTCGGAAAAGTTCCTTGGCTCATTTTCTACCATATAGGTTAGAAAATCCGGTCCAAACGAAGTTGGCATTCTGGCACGCTTGCTTTGACGAAGCTCCTCATCTCCTTGAGGAGTCGCCTCACGCATTCGCTTACCAAATCTTGTTTCTTCTTGAATTTTGTCTTTCCTCGGAAAGACATCTTCAAAGAACACTGCATTCCTTGACTCCATGACAACGTTTTCATGTATGTCAGGAATATCCGACTTGTGCACCAAGAACCGATATGCACTACTGTTAGTTGCATAACCGATGAATATGCAATCAACCGTTTTAGGCCCAATTTTCACCTGTCTTGGTCTAGGTACAGCAACCTTCGCCAGACACCCCCACACTTTCAAGTATTTGTAACTAGGCTTGTAGCCTTTCCAAAGCTCGAAAGGGGTTACATCCATCTTCTTAGATGGAATTCTGTTTAAAATGACGTTGGCTGAGAGGATTGCTTCCCCCCACAAGTTCTGAGGTAAACCCGAACTTATCAACATAGCATTCATCATCTCTTTTAGAGTACGGTTCTTGCGTTCAGCAATACCATTCGATTGAGGTGAATATGGTGTGTCGTTTGATGAATAATGCCATGTTCTGAACAGAATTCATTAAACGGTGTATCATATTCGCCACCTCTATCACTTCGAATTGTTTTAATTCGTTTGCTAAGTTGATTCTCAACTTCATTTTTATAATCCTTGAAAGCATCAAGGGCCTCGTCTTTGCTGCTTAGCAAATATACATAACAGTATCGTGTGCAATCGTCGATAAAAGTTACAAAATACTTTTTACCACCTCTCGTTTGCACAAATTTTAAATCACACACATCGGTATGAATTAAATTCAAAGGTTCAGTGTTCCTTTCTATTGAAGGAAATGGCGCCTTTGCCATCTTCGCTTCAACACATATTTGACATTTTCCTTTATTATTAAAGTCCAGTTTGGGCAATAAGTCAAGATTACTCATACGTTGTATTGACTTGTAATTAACATGTCCCAAACGAAAATGCCATAAACAAGAAGACTCAAGCATGTAAGCAGAAGAGGAAGCAATTTTATTAGCCTCTGCGGGCAAATCTCTTTTGGGTACAATAGTGATGACATTCAATTTAAACATCCTATTCGACAAGTACCCCTTCCCCAAATACATGCCATTTTTCGAAAGAATAACTTTATTAGACTCTAACACTAGTCTAAAACCATGCATGACTAGAAGAGATCCAGATACTAAATTCTTCCGAATATCAGGGACGTGCAGCACATTCTGCAGAGTCAGATGCTTCCCTGAGGTGAGCTTCAGAACAACTTTGCCCTCGCCTTCAATCTTCGAAGAGGCCGAGTTTCCCATGTAAAGTTGTTCATTGTTCCCGGGCTGGTACTCCGTGAACATCTCTCTGCTGGAGCAAACATGTCTAGTGGCGCCAGTATCAAGCCACCACTCACGTACGTTCCCCACAGCATTGCACTCTGAGACTACCGCACAGAGATTCAGATCATCCAATGCATCGACTATGTTGGCCTTTGCCTTGGTTTGCTTCTTCTTGGGCTTTCTGCATTCATTGCTGACATGCCCCTGAATGCCACAGTTGTAGCATTTCCCGGTGAACTTCTTGGCGATCTGCTTGCCTTTCTTGTTCACCCCGAGTTGGCCTTTCTTTTTCTTGGCCTCAGCAACATGGGCCTTAGCCTGACCAGAGCTAGATTGTGGCGCTCTCTCAGATCTACGATTGTCCTCCTCAATGCGGAGTCGAACAATTAGATCTTCCAATGTCATCTCCTTTCTCTTGTGTTTGAGATAGCTTCTGAATTCCCTCCACGAAAGAGGTAGCTTCTCAATCACTGCAGCCACGACGAAAGATTCACTGAGCAACATGCCTCTTCCATCTCGGCAACCAACGTCTGAAGTTCCTCAACTTGAGAAACAACAGTGCGAGAATCAGACATTTTGAAATCCAGGAATTTGCCGACAATAAATTTCTTAGTGCCGGCATCTTCCGTACGGTATTTCTTTTCCAAAGCCTGCCACAAAGACTTTGCGGTTTTATACGTGCAGTATAAACCATACAAGGAGTTGTCCAAACAACTCAGAATATGGCTCAAACAAACATAATTATTGAAATTCCAAGTTTCAACAAAATGTTGGTTTTGCATATTCTGGGTTTGGTCCTCCAGCGGATCCACCATAGGCGGGTCCTCAGTCAGGAAGTTCGCCAACCCCACAGCAGTCAAGAAGAACAGCATCTTCTGCTGCCAACGTTTGAAGAAGCTTCCACTGAACTTCTCCGGTTTCTCCACTTGGGCCACTGCAGGACCCTGTGCAGGAGGAGCATGTCTTGGCACCCCAGCAGTTGGTGCCATTGGAGCAGAGCTCTGAATGTCTGCGCCATGAACGGAGCCAGAGCTAGCGTTCTCCATCAGATTTCTGTTCAGTTGATCAAAACGTATAGATCAGAACAGAATCAGATTTAAGAAAGGAGTAGAAGTAGACTGCAAATCAGTATGAACACTGCCTTTGCGGGAAATAAAAAAACGGTACAGAAGTAATTGAATAAAAATACGTCTTAAGATTGTTGGAGACAATCAATCCTGTACCAAGACGCAGTCGTTCAATGTGTGCATATGAACAATACAAAAATAATCAAACCCGGGGCGAGTCGAGGACTCTGTCCTTAAGACGTATTGCTCCGGTATACTGTGCCCAACCGGTGTGAGCAATCGTCTCCCAGGATACAACGGGTACCTGTTCAGTTGAGCGGCACTGCTGAACTTGAACTACTTCGAACCTTCGAATGTCCTGACTTCTCCCGGACGTGATGCAAGCCTCGAATGCTATGAATGCAGAATGCTATGAAATGCTAGAGCAAGGTGTGTGAATAAATGCACCCTTAGCCCTCTTTATATAGGGGAGTCGGTTGGAGAACAAGGTACCGTGACCGTTGGATCAAAACCGAAGTTTGATTTAGGCCGTTAGATGAAAACCTCCTATCTAGATTAGGAAGGTTTAATCTCAGCCTTTGGATTGAAGATAGATTAGCAGGTTTAAACCTGGAGCGTTAGATGGAAACCACATTCGGTTGGGGTGGTTAGGACAGTTTAAATCTCGGCCGTTAGATTAAAGCTGCCTTCCCTGCCACCGTTAGATCAAACCAGATTGATCTTATCTTATATCGAAGGATACCGTTTGAATCAGATTTAAACAACCGTTCGATTTAAACCATAACCGAACGCCTTATCAAACTTAACCGCGTTTTGTTTAAACGTAACCGTGCAACCGCGTTTTCCATCACTTTGAGAATTAATTTCTCATTCACCCATTTCAATCTCTAACAGTTATCACTGGAGAATATATAATTCCACACTCTTGCCTCCATGGAAGCTCAGTTTGCAGCTGAAGCTACTCTTCGGAGGGTTCATGCTGCTCAGAAGGACGATGACATGCCCCCCATCGAGGCTATCCTTGCTCCGTTGGAGGCTGAGTTGATGCTTGCTCGATAGGAGGTTTTGTTTTTCTTCTCTTGGACATCCAATTTTGATTTCTAGTGAAAGACATTCTGATTTATCCCGGCAATGAATGGTTCAGATTGCAAAACTTCAAGATGATAACAAAGCTTTGGATCGGCTCACCAAATCTAAAGAGGCTGCATTTCTGGAGGCTGAGAGAACAGTGCAAGCTGCTCTTGCAAAGGCATCTATGGTTGATGATCTCCACAATAAAAACCAAGAGTTAATGAAGCAAATAGAAATATGCCAGGTTTCTAGTTCCTTTGCTGGTTTATTCTTGGATCATAGTATATATCCTTTCTGCCTTCTTTTTCTCAATTTCTTTGCGGCATTTATATATCGGGAGGAAAACAAAATTTTGGATAAATTGCATCGTCAAAAGGTTGCAGAAGTAGAAAAGCTTACCCAAACTGTGCAGGAGCTGGAAGAGGCTGTTCTGGCTGGTGGAGCAGCTGCTAATGTTGTGCTTCCGGAGTTCCTGTAATACCCAAAACTTGTTTTCTCAGGGAGAGATGCAGCAGTTGCGGGACAAGCTTGCCATATCTGATAGAGCAGCTAAATCTGAAGCACAGCTGAAGGTGATGATCTGAATTGACATTGAAAGCACATGAGGACTCTTCGAACTCCATGTAATATGTATTCATATTGACGTTTTTACGTTATCCAGGAAAAATATCAATTACGTCTAAAAGTTCTGGAAGAAACTCTGTGAACACCAAGTTCAAGTGGCCGGAGCACACCAGATGGAAGGAGTTCAAGCAACGGTCACTTGCGAAGGATTTAAACCCTCGTAGTTATCATGGGGAAGCTAACAGCTGAATTGCCTGGAACCTCTTCGCGGGTATTTGTCTATCTATTAGTTTATCTTTTTGAGCCGGCGAGGCCACAACAGTCTGAAGGATTTAAACTCCTGATCTCCCCTTTGCTCATTAATGAAGCTATAATCTGCCTATTCACCATCTTTGTGTGGAGATCATGATTTCTCAGTTTCAGGTATTTGATTCCTCAAAATTTTGACAGAAAAGTTTTGCAGAACAAGGGTAATTCTTCTATAGCATTTGCGGTTTTCTGATTGTGGATTTATTTTCTCTCTTTTGTTAATCCAAGTATTGTTACTTGCTCTCAAGTGTTGGTTGTTTCTTCACGGTTTGGACTGCAAAGAGGATGACAGATGAACAGCTCTCCAATATAACTTCCATGTCTATCACGCATAGCTTCGGAAAAGGACGAATAGCAAGTGGGTCTCCAATAATAACTTCTATGTTGTTTCATTTTGTGCAGTTGGGGTGTAATTTATGTAAAGAAAACAGAAGGAAACAGTAGGAGCGGTAAGGAGAGAAGCAGAGGACGTTTTTTTGGAGGGGAAAAACTTTTGGCGGTAAAATTTATTGAAACCGGCTGCAGCAGGTTAGTAGCCGGTTTCTGGTGTTAATTGAGTCAATTTTGGCCACGTTTGGGTGCCAAATGAGGTTTCGGAACGTTTCAATGTTAAATGGATTATTTGACCAACGTTTGGGTGCTCGATGCGAATCCCCCTAGTTACAATTGTCCTTCATGGAATCTTAACTTAACAAACAAATAATCAACTGACATATGTAAAACATATGCAAACCTTGTGAAAGCGTATCCATCAAAGTTACGTTGGTAAAGTAAGACAAATTGGTTTTTTTTTTTTTTTTTCTGGCAGGTTGAATAAGTGGTAAGATGCTTCTGTTATTATCAATAATTGCATAACAAGTTACGTTTTGGTTTAATCAAATAACTTACATAATTTTCTTGTAAGGATTATAGTGGTCTAACCGTTTCCATTTGCAATGGAGTTAAGGACGCACTCTTCTTTCACTTTGGAATATGATGGAATAAAGCAAAAGGAATCATTAAATTGGTTGCGCTTATTATATTGTGAAGTAGCAGTTGATCGACACAGATTGACGCAATTTTCATTATGGGTCATCGGTAAATAACCTCTATGTGTTTCTAACATATGAGTATGATTGCGTACGTCCGACCTTCCTATACCTCGCCATAGACGGAGGTCTCCAATGCAATGAAGTAATGTTGTTATTGATGTTGTTGATTATAGTGGTGTGAGATATCTTTATCGATTTAGAGATGTGGTAAGAAAATAAATAGGATAGACGATTATAATCCTGTTTAGAGATTGGTAAGAAAATGATCCTAAACCACTCGTCATAAAAACCCACAAGCCTCCTCTTTCTATCAGAATAAACAAGATTAATGAAGTGTCTAAAGAGAGGACAGGCTCTAGAACGACTGGTAAATTGCTGTTTTGTGATCTTGAAGTTACGATTTCAAGTTTCGGAAACAGACTGTTACACAAGTGTAAGTTAATGCTACGTACATCATACCGCAAAACGATCCGGCTCCTTTCCAGACCCTGCACAAATGTGGGAATCCAGTGCACTGAAAAGTTCTTTAATGAAATGCCTAAAGAAATTAAAGAAAGTGTCCAAAGACTAGAAGTTTATTTAAGATATTTAGTTAGAAGTTTATTTCAGATATTGTAGTGAATTGGTTAAAACTGATCTATTCGATATCTCAAAAGTCCAAAAGGACCTTCTACAGATCCACCCCCCCCCCCCCCCCCTCCAAAAAAAAAAAAAAAATAGAAAGAAGGAAACACATTTGACCTGAACCAGGACCACACGCCTTAGATAAAAAGTACTAGACCTATCTCCTTGGTGTATGTCTTCTTTATAGATTCAACCAGCCTTATTTTATAAGAGGAACCACGTCAATTGTTATATTCTATGTCCGATGTCACAAAATATATCAATGTGTCTATGTACGTCAATTGCTTAATTGAGCCCACAATTTCTGGCTATGTACATCAATAAGATATATTTTCCTAACGGCTAATAGTTACCAAATAATATATCAATGTGATATATATATACATTATAATTAGAGAAGATTCTAATACATAACAAATAGCTAGACATGTTTGATTATGTTACAGTATTATAAAATTTTACATTTATGCCTACGTATCTACATACATAAGCAATTTACGTCTTTTTGTGTGTGACTTTGCACGCTTGCCCTTGTGTGTATTATTCATCTTAAAATATAAATTTATCTTGATTTTTACATAAGTAATTTAGTAAAAAAGTCAAATTGCATTTATATTATAAATTCTTGACGGAAGGAGTACTATATTTCTCTTTCTTCCGACTAGTGTAATATGGAGCTATCTTTTGATTCGCCTTTTTGCGTGTGTGTTTGTTTTTTTTTTTTGAATAATTAAATTAAGTCTAATGTAGAGTAAAACTGTATACATCTGATCACAAAACAATATGGTCTATTTTCATACTCTACACAAATGCAGAAGACTAATTTACCGGAAACTTTTTTTATGTGTTTACAAAAATGAGTAATGACAAAAGCATCAGGGCTTGAATGCTTTGATTTGATGAAAGTGACAAGCCCCATAACGAGTGGGCTTCATGATATATAAGCAAAAGCAATGGGCCCAATTACTGGTTTCAACACATGTCATCACTTGGTTGTTTAGGTGGTGCAGGTGGCCCCCATCAGCATTTATTCTTGGTACTTTTTTTTTCTTTTATTTCTTAAAAATGAAAATAGGCAATTCATGGAAGAATTGTGAGACATTCTGAGGTGACATTTGGTTGGCACTTGGGAATTGGAATTAGAATCGGAATGAGTATGATAGGGGATGAGTTTGGAGGATATGAGTTGGGGTTAAAAGTGATAGTTGTTTGGTATTAAAGTGGGAATGTGAATAGTGACCGGTCGGAATAGTGGTCGCCGGCGGCGGCGGACCGGCGGCAGACTGGTGGCCAGCGGCATTGACCAGCGTTGACTGACGGCTCCCCATTCCCACATTTTGATAGATAAGGGGGGCCTAGTATATCAAAAAAAACGATATACATTACCAAATAGTTGGATACCAAAATGAAATCCATTACCCCATTTACCCCAAGCAAACAGCCGGAATGGGTTTGGATTCCTTCAAACCCATTCCCTCATTCCCATTTCCCCCAACCAAACGCCACCTGAATTGTACACTCTGGAATCCCACCCTTACGGGTCGGACTACCATGTTAATAAGGTTCTGACATCACCTATATTGAGAGACATTGTTTTAGAAAACAACTGATAAAGTTGTTGTTTTGTGATATTAAGATTATAAATTCGAATTGCGAAAACAACCTCTTCAACTTAAGGAGCACTTTTTGTTTCCAATAATTTAGGTTCTTCGTGCATTCTTTAAGAAAACTTGTTCTTCACTTTCTACTTCTGGTTAATCAAGAAATAGATCTCTGCTGGTAGCAATATGTTTGGTGGCTCCAGTGTCTACCACCATTCCATTACACTCTTAACAAGGTTTACCTCAAAGAAGATGATTGATGCGATGATTTTCTCATCCTCCACAAGGTTGACTTGATTGCTTTTTTTTGTCTTTTCCGCTTGTTACAAATTACTGTCTTATGTCTGGGTTTTCCACAAACCCAAAAAGCTTCTTTTGTTTCCATTTGACTTTGTTCGTGCAATTTGAGTTTACCCTTGTAGCCTTTAAAGTTGTTCTTTTGATTCTTTTGCCTCTTTAGATTATGTTCCAAAATGTTAGCCTTCATCTTTCTTTCACCACCACTTACATCCCTTATCATATTATTTTTCTCTATACGGATGTGCTTAATTACACTATAATCCATAGAGAGTTTTGCATCATCATGCTTGCCTCTCCTTTTATATTTGCTCCAAGAAAAAGGAAAATTTTCAAGTAAGGAGACGGCTTGAAAGGTTTCATCAATCTTGATCCTTTTTTGTTCAATATTATCCACAATTGTTGAAACAAATGGATTTGATCATTGATGGGAGTGTGATCCACCATTTGAAACTTGAGAAACTCACTCACCATATATTTGCGTTTGCTGACATTCATACCCATTTTTGCTTTGAAGTGTCTTTCCTATCTCCATTGCCGACTTGAATTTGACATAAATATCAAACAATGAGTTGAATAGAAAATATAGAACATGTCCTATACATGTGGTGTTGTCAACATCATACTTGAAAGCTTCTGCTTCATCAGTTGGCTTGTTTTTTGATGATAACATAAGAAACATATAGTATATCTAGGAAGAACAAAACTTTTTCGGACCATCTCTTGAAGTGCTTGCCATCAAATTACTCCAACTTAGACATATGGGAAACCATGGATTATTTGATAGCCATATCACAAAATTGCTTATAAGATTGTTAGAAAAATGACAAGAAATAAAATCAAAGAAGAGGATAATAGCTGAGACGTAACAAATATTTTAACGTCCTTGAAAGCAGTTTTGCTTCCACCAATTGAGCAAGATAGACTACTATCAAATGCTTCTCATGATATAACGATTTCTTTTTGTCTTTTACTCTATAAGAAGAAGATTGAACTTGTGTACTAAAGTGTTTAATACAAACAAAAAAAGAAAGAAAATGAAAAAATTCTGTAAATTTTCATAATATTGTCAAAAGGTGTATCTTCAAAGTCTTAGGATTCTTGTTTCCACCCATTACAACTTAATTCTGCCCAATGAGCCCAAGATGGATGCATCAATCACACTTATTAAGGCTTTTGGCATTTTGTTAATCTTTTCTTTTAAACTTGAAAAATAGATAAAACAGAAAAAAAGAATATCAGAATCACTTAATTACTAAAGTACATGTACATACAACAACACATACTCAATATATTTCAATAACAGCAAAAACTATCGTTAGAGTCTGGGGAGGATACAAGACAGACAAACAATACATCCGTACAAGAGATAGAAAGTTTGCTTTCAGTGAGACTCCCGCCTCTATTTGACTAAATTACATGTCCTTAATTTATTTAACGTTATCCAGCCTGTATACCGGTGATCTATAACCCTTAATATTTGCACAAGCATCTGTGAAGTTCACACGATTGTTACAGTTCTTTTACATGTATATATATATATATAATATATAATATATATATATAATATATATATATATATATAGTATGTAGTATGTATGTATATATATATAATACATTTATCACTACGTGATCTATTTATAGACATTTGCTTTTCCCTGTTCATTACCATTAATCTATAATACGCAAAATAGTATATAAACAACGTTGTTCTAAAACAATTAGTCTTGAAACTATAAACGAAAATAAAATATTAAATACTGTTATGCATCATATTATTAGCTTTACAAGTTCCACGTCCTATCGATTGATATTAGCTCATATGTCAAACACAAGATTCAACAAGTTTTAACCCCAAGAGACGATTAATTACAGTTTTTTTTTTTTGAATGAATGATAGCAATGAGGAAATTTTTTCTTTACATGGTAATGACACAAAATCTTGAAGGCAAAATCCAATATTAAGATTGTTCATCGTATTGAGTCATTCATATTATGTTAAAAAACTAGAAAGCAAAGCGGGAAAAAAAGAAAAGGAAAATTTTTTTCTGTTACAATAAACAAAATATCCGTTAAACTTTATCGTTTTTTGTCCGCTAGCGGCTCTTTGTGCAAAGGTAACAGCGATCGCAAAACGATATGACCTTCCTCTAGACCAAATACAAAAGCTTAGTATAAAAGGAACGTGTTTTTTTAAAGAATCTAAAATAAGAGTATATGGATCCATAGAAGAATGTAACCAGCTTCTTGGCAAAGGCAGCAAAAATGGTGAAATTTATGGCCCAGTTTTGTTCCAATTACACAACGGTTCAGCCAACTTACAAGACGAGCATCATGAGCTTGGTAAGTTAGCTTCCCCCCGTTCTTCTAAGTTCTAAGTTTAAAGACCATTTAAATTTTAAATTTCTTCGTTTAACTTCCAACAACTGTCTTGGTTTTACTAATAATTGTAAATTTATTTGCCAGTATGGCTCTTGTGCATTATTTCTATTTTCAATTGAGTCAAGAACACACTCTTCCTTGACATTGAAATATGATGGAATAAAACAAAATGACTCACTAAATTGGCTGCGCTTTTTATATTTTGAAGTAGCAGTTGATTTACACAGCCTGACGTATCATTATGAGTCATCCGGAAACAACTTTTGTGTGTTTCTAACATAAGTATGGTTGCGTGCATCCGATCCTCTATACCCCGCCATAGGCGGGAGTCTCTAAGGCAATGGGGTTATGTTGTTGTTGCAGTGTTTGATCACAGTGTTAATACAGCGAGTGCACCCTTATAGAATGAGAATATTGCTGTACAGCTCACAGGGCATTACTCAAATGGAACTTGGATTGAGATCTGCTCCAAGAGGTCAAGAGATCGATTCCAGTGACACGCACAGTGTGGGTGTTCCACTGGTGCTAGGCTGAAAGCCTAGTTTGCAGGAGACACCTTATGTGGATCATTGAAGTCATCACCCAACCTAGTAAGCCGTTGAATTTATGATTTACATCTTCCACAATGCTTCTTGAGGTTGGAGCGGTGGATACCCTCAAGACCAGGATATGACCTTTTGCTCCAAGAATATTGACGTACATATTGCAAAAGGAAGAACTATAATATAAATCCACCGTAATCGAGATGGGATCTCCTCACCCCCACACCCTTACCGCCTTGACCACCGTCCGCCACGTGACAGTAAGGAAAAATGGTGAAGATAGGGGTGAGGAGATCCGGTCCCACCGTAATCACTGTCCAAACCTATTTTGAAGGTATTTGGCTCGTAGGCAACTGACATGTCTGAAGGGTTAAAATGAGCAAATCCATTTGACTTATAATAATAATAAAAAAAAAAGAGTCGAACCATCAATAGTTGCTCTTTAATTAGATTAAATTAATGACGGTTTCTAAGTGTGAGAAACCATATACTCATAATGTATACCCCTCTCTCATAAAAATATTGTTGTTATTTCACTTTAACTAAAATGCAATTTAAACCGGTTTGTTCCGTTGGTTAATTAATCAAAAATATAGAAATCATGCAAATATTAATTGGAAAAGTAATATGAAAATTTTGACTACTAATGTACTTCTACTTTTAAAAAGTAAACGATATTTTGAGGACAAACTAAATAAAAAGTTGAATGATAATTTTGGGATTAAAGATCCTACATATCCAAGTTGATGGAAGGTTCCAACTTCCAATAAGTAAAGAGATATAAAAATTTCAAAATGTGTAAAAAAATTACTGCATTCTTCATTAGTGGCAGCAGTTGATGGTATATGTTGCCTTCTTCTTGTCCTTGTTGGGAACTATGCTTAACTTTTTCTACCAAACCTTTCTTTTGTTTTGAATAAAGATTAAATTGAAATGTCAAATGTGATCACTAAATAGGAAGTATGAGTAGGTCAGTCTTCCAATTTTTTACCATTAAAAACATGAAAACTACATTGGGTTCTTAAAATATAAAATTTTCAGGATATTTTGGCATAGTTTTTCCAACCCCAAAATGGACAAAACCATTTGAACTTTATAAGACGGGGTGGTTTCAATTAGCCAAATTTCTATTTTTCCTATAAATTAGGCTTTTGGTAACATGTGACAGTAAGATACCATAATGTTTCACTAATTTAACCAATTTTACTAGTTAACTTTTTGTATTATTTTTTAAGGATTACTTCAGTTTGATATGATACTTTTTTTTATAAGTGAAGGCGTTGAGCCGGACCCTGGAATAACTAGCAATGTTACCGTTTTGTGACCTTGAGGTCACGGGTTCGAATACCGGAAACAGCTTCGTACAAAAAAAAATAGGGTAAGATGCGTACATCAGATCGCGAAACGATCCGACTCCTCTCTAGACCCTATGCAAACGCAAATGCCTAGTGTACCGGAACGTTTTTTTTTAATAGGACAAGGCGTTCATCCCCTTTTCTACCACCCACCACATGTCCTCTAACCCTATTCATACACTTTTTGCTGGCCATTCCTCATCTAGTTTCACCAATCTCCTCCTACTACTACGTGGCAGGCGGTGAAAAAAGTGTGAGGGAAAAAAGTGTTGGGGTGATCCCATCCATTTAAATTATGATCTTGTGGGTAGAGAAGATGTCAGATTAGATCTGCCTGCTCCACATATATTCAGTAGGTCAATAGACAAAATTTGACATGCATTTGGTTGGCCTAATCCAAAATTGCTTACCTTACCAAAATACCTACACAGTAGAGTTGTCTGCTCTCTATAAATTCTCTATAAATGACAATCACTTTTCAACTATTCTGTTGGATTGATCTCATAAATGACACTATATAAATTATATTTTGAAAACAAAAAAACAAAGACTACCTTCTGTCTTAGAAAGATAGAGAAAAACAATCAAAAAGATAACCTCAAATATGCTTTTGGTTGAAACCTAACCCAGAACTGTTCATCATACCAAATGTCTATAAAGTAGGGTTGTCTCCTATCTATAAAGAGTTATTTACACCTTATATTCATATGTTTTTGGATGTTTCTATTTCTAATATAGTCAATAATACACTCTTCTTTGATTTTGGAATATGATGGAATAAAGCAAAATGACTACTAAATTGGCTGCGGTTCTTATATTGTGAAGTAGCAGTTGATCGACATAGCTTGACGCATCATTATGGGTCATCGAGAAACAACCTCTGTGTGTTTTTTAACACATGTGTATGGTTGCGTATATCCGACCCCCTATACCTCGCCATAGGGGTGAGCCTCTATGGCAACGGGGTAATGTTGTTGTTGTATTCATATGTTTTTGGAGGAAAAAGTCAAATCCCTGGCTCTGGAGGCTCCTACTGTCTTAGCTACATGGAGCTGCATGGAGGATGCAAATGAGCAGTTCAACAGCCTCCTAAGTTGGTAAGACATAGTCAGAACCCACACAAGGTGCTTAATGCAAACTGGGCTAGCAACCTTTTAACTCGATTGCACCAGATACAATAGCATAGTCATTACTGGCTCTATATAGCAGTATTGCACACACGCTGGACGTGTCCCGGTTCGAACCTGCGACCTTTCTTGGAACAATTTCCCAGCTTGAATACCAAATGAACTATGTCCCACGCTTTATATTCATATGTTTGATGGACGTCGTTGGGATTAGCATCTACGTCTTTCTTTTTGTAGTGTATATACTTTTATTGTTCCATTGGTCGTCAGATGTTGTTAATCATTGCTAATTCCAATGTTAATTTGCCTCTAATTATAAGCCATGGCAATTTCTTACAATAATTTAACAATATAGGGGTACACGGTGTAAAGATAAAAGATATGGATCCTAATCACAACCACCATCAAATACATGAATACTAAATGCAAATAACTCTATCTATAAATGATAATCATTTTTCAACTATTCTTTTGGATTAAACTCATAAACGACACCATATATATATTATTTCTCAAAAATTAAAAAAAGAATATAAAATCGTCTCCCTATATCGCCTCAGATTTGTTAACACTCGATTTCTGCATAAATATTATGAGTCTAATATCTCTAAATATCAATTATTAGAAAATTTCTTCCTCGTGGACAAAAACAATAATTATTCTTAGTCGACTTAATTAGTACTTTAGACTCGTACTTATATACCCGGACTTTAATTCCTTCAATTTTTTTGGGTTAAAATGATAATATATTAACCAACGAAATCAAAGCATCAAGATGATGTAACCCATACAATAGCCCTATTACATAAGCTATCTGCCAAATATTAACTCCTTCAGTTGAAAATATTGTCCCACATCGGACAATTTGAGATAAAATACATGTGTTATATGAGGATGAGGTACCACCATCCATCGTTAAGGTTTTAAGTGAATATGAGTCTCACATCATATAAACCCAAGTTTTAACACCTTCACCTTCCTTTCTATACGGGACGTGCATTACATTCCTTCCTAGAAGAGAGGAAAAATAGATCGACTAAGTCAGACAGCAGCAAAGAGAAGGGAAAAGAGGTAGAATGGTGTTATCTTCTGAAACTTGCAGTAAAAGTTCTGAAGCGTCCAATAACATAAATGTGGATGCTGCAAATTACAAAGAGGAAGATATTAGGATTGATGCTGCTGTTTGTTCTACACCTAAAGGAAAGAGATTTCGACTTCAAGAAATTCTTTCATGTCCTCCAGCTCCAAAGAAGAGAAGAATATCAACAGCTAGCTTCGTGTTGAAGCGATCTTCTGTTGAATTTTTGTTGCTGATGATATAGACATCTTCTTCTCCCATGTACTAAAAACTGTTTAAGGTTGGAAAGCTTTGATTCAGTTTAATTAGCATACCTGATTCTTGGTTTTGATTTTGGTCGCAAAAAACCATACTCTGCCTATGAGGGTCTCTACCGTCCCAGCCTTAAAGAGCATTGTGGAAGATGCAAATCAGGAACTCAACGAGCTCTTGGAATGGTGAAGTGAGGATTTTTGGTTTTGATTTTGATTTGCAACGAGGTGTAGTTTCTTATGGATTTGTTAGTTCAATGTTTTTGATTTCTTCTGGAAGTGATGGTTTAGTATAACTGTTAGTTGATGTATCTGTAAGCATAAATGAAACTTTTCTGTGATTGTATATGTTAATCTGGATTTGACAATTTATTGTTCTGTGTTACTCCTAGTTTTTTCATATTTTGAGGTTGTGTATCGCTTTTGTATTGATTCATGAAGACATGGTCATTCATATTTGCAAAAATTACTAATAATGTGGCGACATTAACAATTGGTTTCGTGGTGTAGTTGGTTATCACGTCAGTCTAACACACTGAAGGTCCCCAGTTCGAGCCTGGGCGAAGCCATTTCATTTTCTCAACGAACCCTTTTTTATTAAATTATCGAACCTTGGTGAAGCCATTTCGTTTCTAATGGGCAGTTTTTAGTTCGCAGTTATAGGACGCCACATTTCTGGATAGAACACTTTCCTGTTACATTTTTTTTTTGAAATCTTTAGCATGCGTATCTTACCGTCTTTAGTAATTAGTGAACATTAACTTAGACTACATATAAGTGTTTGGGGTTTATCTGAAAACGAAATTAGGTAAGTTGCATAGAAGTCTCGGGTTTTATATGGAAAATTAATTGTGTAAGTTGCAGAGAGTTCTTTCATACAGTTTAAATACAAATCGAATGATGTGCCGCGAGCCCACATCGCGTTAGAGATCTATTCATGCTCTACTTGTATGACGTGAACGTCTGAATTAGCCATCCCTTACAAAAACTTCGAACCAGTAGGGATTGAACAATGGCTACGGAAAATGATCGCACTTTTAGATATCATAGGTGTCATTGTTGAAGCTTCAGATTCTTCTCCATAGGAGATGTGACAGGTCTTGCATCTAAGAACCTTGTCTGATCTAGTAGCTCCAGGGTATATTTCTTCTGGCACAACCTCCTTGTGACCTAGCTACTTCAATGCCAAGGAAGTACCTAAGGTCACCAAGATCCTTAATTTGAAATTGGAAATGCAGATAGGATTTGACAACTTGAGTGGCAGACAAATTATCACTGACAGCTACAATATCATCAACATAGACAAGAAGAACTAAGAAGTGGTCAGAGGTGGATTGAATGAAAAGTGTATGGTCATGCTGAGATTGAACAAATCCTCTGCTGAGAAGGGCATTTGTCAACTTTTTGTTCCATTGCCTGCTAGCCTGTTTGAGGCCGTATAAAAATTTATTCAACTTACATACCAAGTTAGGGGTTGGAGGATTAACTCCCAAGGGCAAGTCCATGTATATCTCCTCAGATAGATCTCTATGTAAGAAGGCGTTGTTGATATTTAGTTGATGTATAAACCACCCCTTTGACGTTGCTAAGGCAAGTACCAACATGACAGTGGTCATCTTGGCCACTGGAGAAAACGTGTCTATGTAATCGACCCCTAACTGTTGTGTGTATCCTTTGGCTACCAAACGAACCTTGTGCCTCTCTATTGATCCATCATGCTTGTACTTAATTTTGTACTCCCACTTGCAACCAATTGGAACTTTCACTTCTAGAATCTCAACCATGCTCCATGTGTTGATTGATTCTAAGGCCTTAAGTTCCAACTCCATGGCTTGCTGTCATGCCTCAGACTGTGATGCTTCATGATAGGTAGCAGGTTGTTTGTGCATACTAACATTCAATGTGTAAGTCTTGTATGCAGATGATAGTGAATCAAAAGGTAGGTAGTTTAATATAGGATGAAGATTAGTGTAAGCAGGAGTAGGATGAATGAAGGTGGGAGAATCATGTTAGGTATATAACTGATGACAATAGTACTCTTTGAGATATGAAGGAGATTGTCTATTTCTGGTTGGACGAGAGGATTCATTCTGAATCATCATATCTGTGTTGTGCTCATTATGAATGGGACTTGTAAGAGCTACTAGATCAGACAGGGTTCTTAGATACAAGACCTGTCACATCTCCTATGGAGAAGAATCTGAAGCTTCAACATAATGATTCTCCATTAATAAAGGATGCTTCTGGATATAGG
Source organism: Eustoma russellianum (assembly GCA_036186865.1). Classification (NCBI taxonomy): domain Eukaryota; kingdom Viridiplantae; phylum Streptophyta; class Magnoliopsida; order Gentianales; family Gentianaceae; genus Eustoma; species Eustoma russellianum. Next base: position 1,174,822 of record AP025060.1, on the reverse strand, counting down.
AGTTTGGTGGGCAAGCTGTTATATCTCACAATCACCAGGTCAGACATCACATTCACTGTACAAAACTCATCCAATTCCTGGTTTGTCCCATGGAATTGCATCTTAAAACTGCTCACAGGATCCTAAGGTACCTTAAAGGAACAGCAGGACAAGGTTTGATCTTCCCAAAAGATGGTGACTTGAAGCTTAAGGCCTTTAGTGATTCAGACTGGGCAGGATGCTCAGAAACCAAACGTTCCATTACTGGCTTTTGCATATTTTTGGGAGATGCCCTGGTATCATGGAAAGCGAAGAAACAGACCACAGTGTCAAGGTCATCTTCAGAAGCAGAGTATAGGGTCCTAGCTGCTACAGCGTGTGAATTACAGTGGTTGATATTTGATGAGGGACTTGCAAATAAATCAGACAGAATCAGTTGTGATGTTTTGTGATAATAGGAGTGCGATGTATATTGTGGAAAATCTTGTGTTTCATGAGAGGATAAAACACATAGAGGTTGATTGTCACTTTGTGAGACAAAAGTACCAGGAAGGAGTGGTTAAGCCTATGCCAATTCAAACGGAATATCAATTGGCTGACATGTTTACAAAGGCTCTTGATGCTCGAAGACTTGCCACACTGACTGCATCACTTGGGATATGTAACACATTCAAGCAGCCAGTGTTGAGGGGGGGTGTTGAAGATGAAGTGGTTCAAGAGAGCAGGGAGTGCAATGGAAGGATGATCATGACAACGAAATGCACCAAGAGGAATGCTGGTTCAACACGTAATGTGGAAATTAAAGCAGTTACAAGGAATGATATGGTTTGCCACGCTGGATAATGGGGAGATGATGATTGGAGGAATGATTGAAACGTGCTGAGGAGAAGTGAAGAAAAACGAGCTGCGAAGACGAGGAAGATGATCTTGGCGGGTGAAGTTTTAAATACATGAAAAGATGAAATGACCCTTCTCATTTAGAAGGCTGATGTTTTAAATGAAGGACTTTCTTGAAATTTTTGTACCGCCTTTTTCTTCCTCCCGCTGGACTGTATATAAAGCAACTGAGGGAAGCAGTTGCAACTGAGGTTTCAGTTTTTGTTTTTCAGTTTCTTGATTTTGTTGTAGAAGGTTTAAAATCAAGATTCTAAAACTTGAATACCGAAATTTACTCTCCACGTATTCTCCTCTCACTCCTGTCAATTGATCAATTGATCATTAGTTCGTTCATTGTATTTGTATGTTTTGTTCTCGTTTGATTGCAATCAGTTCATTTCGATTGAGTTTGAATTTTAACAGTCATCAATGTAATATTGCAACGAAACCTCAAATTAGTGGACTTTACAAATTGAACGGTGAATGTTTTCATAATGCTGGATAAATTGAAAGGGTTCCGTACATTCTGCATGCTAATTTCAAGCTCCCCGTTAGAATCTACATGCTAAATCTAACAGAAAAGGAACATCGCTCAATTTATGAAATTTGACGACATATGTGTCAAATGAAGTCAGTTTCATCCTTCCACCCAAAAAGTCTAAGTTGTTCTTCGTAGCTCTTTCGCACTAGGAAGCACAATAACAGGCACAGATTCTTGAGTTATCCTTCCTTGTTGTCCAAAGAAGGTCAGGTCGGACTGGCTTGACAAGCTCGAACTAGGCGGCTTAGTAATAGTTTGTGGAGGAAATGTGACTTAAGAGTTCCAACATTAGCGTCGGCCATCCTTTCATCTGAAGCTCGGATCCTTACAACATTGGGCTAGTATTGTTAATTTCTAAAAAAAAATTTTGATTGGTCACTATTTGCCAATGCTAATGAAGAAACTTACACGATAGATTAAAAAGGCAAGTAAGATAGCAATCCCAACGATTAGAAACAGTGTCCAAAAGCTTTTCATGTTCAAATTGTAAGAAAACAATTGATGATCTTGAGTCAGGTCAATTGGGCTTGTGTATAAACCATAGGTTATGTATTCTATTATTTTTTTTCACTTTCCGTTGCATTCAAAACCGCTCATGAAATATCATGGACTTAAGACGAACCAATCGGGAAGACCTGACATGCATAAGATTAACATGTCAAAAAAATGGTGAAATTTATCATGTGATTAGTGCATATGGACATACAATAAAACCAACTTGGCTGTCGAAATTGATAAAATCATACTCAATCGCTTGTAAGCGTATTAACAAATTTACAATTATTAGTAAAACAAATTTGCTATTATTTTGCTATGGCTTTCCTGGTGGGCTGCATGTTGCTTGCCACTTTGGTCCATTGTACGGGTTGCACCCCCATTATGGTGTTTTTTTCGGGTTAAGGTACGCTCTGGCCATTGGGTATACTATTTACATTGTTACCCAAAATTAAAGTTAATAGATATGATGTACTAATTTCTAAGTATGATGTTCCAATCGTTGTCCTGTCAAAAAAATCATGATTACTTTAGTCCAAAACTGATATCAAATCCTGATTATTTTGGTCGGAACAGCGTCAGAACTGTTTTGGTCGTGAACAGCGTCACAGATTGTTTTTAAATGTTGCTATTTAGTTACCAACAACAATTATTGCATAAAATGCTGGTCCAAAGATGCGGATGAGATCACGAGAGGCCAAAAGTGAGGCCATTTGTGAGGCCTCCTATCAACAGCTGCCACGTGTTAAAAAAAAGTCATTTACTAAAAAAAGAAATTTTAATCCCTTGAAAATTTTAACACGTGGCGCCTGCTGATAGGAGGCCTCACAAATGACCTCATTTTTGGCATGTAACTAAGTCCCAGCCGAGCTGGAAAAACTGCCTAGCTGGTCAGGTCGGCTAACCTGATCTGAGTAATCGTGCTGAGCTGAAGTATAGCTGAGGTGAAACATGGAACAAAGACAAGTTCAAATATGACTGTGCTAAACTGAGGAAGAGCTGAAGAGCTGAGGTGAAGTATAGGACCAAGGTATGCCTGAAGACAATGCTAAGCTGAGGTTACGAAGTGAAGCATCAACTAAGAAGGCCGACCTACCATACTTGTTGTAAATATTACTTAGAATTATTTTTTCTGTAAATAGCAGAGCTGACTTGGTAACTAGCCGTTAGAGTTTACAGTAGGTTGACTGCGACAGCTGCAGAAGGTCAAATAGGCGTTAGAAGTATTTTCAACCCTATAAAAGGGGAACAACCTTGTAAATTAACATTTAACTTGAATGGAAGATTAATTCCTTCAATCTCGACATGGTATTAGAGCTACTCTGATTCAAAAATACCTGTGATGACATACTCTGTTTCTGCGTCCTTATATTTTCGGAAAATGTCTACTTCATATACACTTGCTGAGTACACAGAGGCCACCTCTACCTCCGATTCTTTAAGAGTAGTACGTGTTCCTCCTTCACTGACTGATGATTCTTCTGTATCCATTACCAGCCATAAATTAAATGGAGATAACTACCTCTCATGGTCGGGGGGGTAGAGATGTATATCACTGGTAAGGGTAAAGAAGAATACTTATATGGAATAGTTCATGTTCCATCAAAAACAGATGCAAACTTCCAATTGTGGAAGTCGGAGAACAACATGATAATGTCCTGGCTGATATGTTCTATGCAGCCAGACATTTCTGATGATTTCATGATGTAATACTGCAGCAGAGATATGTGCTGTAGTCAATGAGATGTATTCCAAACAGGACAACATCTCAAAATTATATGAAATTAAAGCTCATCTTAATGTGCTGAAACAAAGGAATCTTGATGTCCACAAATACTACACTCTTCTGACAAAAGTATGGCAGCAGATTGACACATTCGAAGCACATCAGTGATCCTGTACCACTGATGATGCACTCTTCAAAGAAATAACAGAAAGAAAGCGAGTCTTTCGTTTCATTACTGGGCTGAATCCAGAATTTGACACTACACGAAGTTAAATTTTGAGCACAAAACCACTACCACATCTGAAGGATGCCTTCGCAGAGATCAAATACGAAGAAAGCCAAAAAAAGATAATAACAGGAGGATCTTCATCTTCACACTTAGAGTCATCTGCATTGCACACTGAACAACCAGCAGAAGACTCTGGACTGGCTGTTAAACAACACTTTGCCTCTATTGGAGGCAAAATGTGCAAATATTATAAGAAGGAAGGTCATACAGTCGATGACTGTTGGAAACTACAGGCAAAGCTGGCAAGAGAAGGAAAACCTCCTTTGAAGACCAGCAATGCACCATGGATGCCACAACAAAAAACATATACTGCCGGGCAAAGTGCTACCTACCAGGTAAGCAGTATAAATCAACTAGAAGCAGCTCGACCAAACACAAACCACATCAACTCTCCTTCAGGAGTGGATGCTGAGGTCATAACGAAGGATCAAATTGCCACCTTGATCAACTTGCTGAGCAGACAAGGTGGCCGAGCTGACTTACACCAGGCCACTACCAACCAAGCTCCAGCTGCTTATGGATCATTGACTCTGGAGCTACTGATCATATGACCAATAATGGTACTCTTCTGAACTCCTACTCATTATTTTCTGAACCAAGAAAAGTTAAAATTGCAAATGGAATCACTCTAAATATTGTTAGAATAGGCATTGCTATAATTAACACCAAAATCACACTAAGAGGTGTCCTTCATGTCCCTAGTCTAAGTTTTAACCTATTATCTATTAGCAAACTTACTAGGGATAATAACTGCTTAACCTGCTTCTCATCCACGGAATGTTGTTTTCAGGAAAACAAAGTGAAGGGGATGATTGGAAGTGCTAGGAATATAGCATGCCTATATATACTAGAGTCAGAAAACAGGGCCTTTGTGAGCTGAGCCGAGTTGACAAGTGACTAAGACTCTAGTTTTTTGCACCCTAGAGCTTTATGTATAAGGGAAATTTATTATGGCACAACAAAATATGCCATCCCAATTTTGTATATTTGAAACGATTAATGTCAAAAATTGTTTGATTCAGTTGATCTCAAAGATATTAAGTGTGAGACTTGTCAACTAGCTAAGCACACTAAACACAGTACCCAGCAAAAAACATACAATCTTCAATACCTTTTAATCTTGTTCACTCTGATATATAGGATCATCTAAGGTAAATAACATCAATGGAGCAAGGTGGTTCATAACCTTTGTGATAATCATACTAGAGTAGCGTGGATATATCTGCAGAAAAATAAAAGTGAAGTCGGCCAAGTGTTAAAGTGATATGTATCACTAATAAGAATCAGTTCGGTTTGTATGATTAAAACACTTAGGTCAGACAATAGAACTAAAAATTTGGACAAGAATCTCCAAACATTTATGCATGAAAATGGTATTTATCACCAAACCTCCCGTACCTATACACCTCAACAGAACTGAGTAGCTCAAAGAAAAAATAGACATCTATTTGAAGTCACTCAAGCCCTTATGTTTAGCATGAATGTACCTAAGCAATACTGAGGTGAGACCCTTCTCACTGCCACCTGTCTTATAAATAGGATGCCATCCAGAGTATTGAGATTTAAAACTCTAAGAGAAATACTCTTAAGTCATTACCCACATACTAAGCTACTTTCTGAGCTACCCTTCAGCTATTTGGATGTGTAGCATATGTTCATATCTAATCAAGCATTAGAGGAAAATTAGATCCCAGGTCAGTTAAATGCATCTTCCTAGGATATTCAGGATCACAAAAAACGTTACAAGTGTTACTGTCCAGCCAACAGAAGAATGTTTGTAACACTTGATGTTATTTTTGACGAAAAGAAATGCATTTTACAGATCATCAACTGAGGTAAATAGTTTTAATTCTATTGAATATTGGACAATAATTGACAGTATAGAGAAAACACTCGAGTGCAGAACTACAAATCGCCGAGCTCAGTGGCTCAGCCGACTGCTTACCTCAGATCGGCAACCAAACCCCTCAGGTTGGCAATACTAATTTCCAACCTGTACTTAACTCTCCTTATTGTTTCAATTACCGGGAAGACCCAGACAACAGTAGTCGAACTGAACTAACATCACCAACAATAAAAGATCCAGAGTTGGATCATGAAATACAAATAAACAATAGACCAATTGCACTAATGAAAGAAGTACGGGAGTGCACTAGGAATCCTGTATGCACTAAATATCATATAGAAGAATATATTTCCTACAAAAAATTGAATCCTAACTTAGAACTTTTGTATGCTCACTTGATGATAAAATTATTCCAAAAAACCATAGGAGAAACACTAAGCCGACCTGAATGGCTAAAAGCAAGTAAACAAAGAAATAAATGCTCTAATAAGGAATTAAACATGGGAACTGACCACTATCTCAGTCCTCAGCTAATATAAAACCAGTAGGATGCATGTGGGTTTTCACCTTAAGTACAATAATGATGGAACGGTAAATAAATATAAAGCAAGATTGATAGCTAAAAGCTTTACACAGACATATGGAGTAGATTATTTAGAAACATTTGCGTCAGTAGCTAAACTTAATTCTATTCGAGTTATTTTCTCAATTGAAATAAACCTGGACAGGGAGCTCTATCAGTTAGATGTTAGAAATGCTTTTCTAAATGGTGATCTAGCTGAAGAAGTATACATGAGTATCCCACCAGGGTTTAATAATGAAATAAATAAGAATAAAGTTTGCAAACTAAAGAAGTCATTATATGGGCTGAAGCAATCACCTCGGGCTTGGTTCAAAACTTTCACTAAGGCATAACCGACTTTAAATTTAGCCAATGTCATTGTGATGACACTTTGTTTACAAAAATTTTACCTAAGAGGGAGCTAACCATACTGATAGTATACGTAGATGATATCATAATTACTTGAAATGATAACCTCGGCATAAGCAATATTAGAATCAAACTATCTCAACAATTTTAAATGAAGGACCTTGGGAAGTTAAGATATTTTCTGGGAATGGAGATTGCTAGGAATAAAGAAGGAATGTTTATTTCGCAAAGGAAATGCATTCTTGATCTCCTTAAGGAAAATGGTCTGCTCGGATGAAGACCAGCAAACACTCCAGTAGAACCTGGATACAAACCAATGGAGCAGTGGGATACTGCTTCAACTGATAAACTTAGTTATCAAAGACTAGTTGGAAAATTAATCTATCTTTCACACAGACCGGATATCTGCTATGTTGTGAGTTTTGTATCACAATATATGCACAATCCTACTAATGAACACCTCCAAGATGCTCTTAGAATTCTCAGGTACCTCAAGAATGCACCTGGTCAAGGACGAGCTTTAGGAAGAGCGCAGATCGTAGTATTAAAATTTTTATGGATGCAGACTAGGCTGGACCAAAACCTGATATGAGATCAACTACATGCTATGAAACATTTCTCTGGGGTAATTTAGTTATAGAGAGAAGCAAAAAACTTGTAGTATCAAGGAGCAGCGCAGAAGCTGAGCTGAGAGCTCTTGCTTTAGGAATATCCGAAGGAGTTTGGGTCAAAAGAGTACTCGAAGATCTTCACTTGAAACAGTTCTGCCAATCCAAATTTATTGCGACAACGTCTCAGCGATAAGCATGACGGAAAACCCAGTACAACACGACAAATCAAAACATGTAGAAATTGACAGATATTTTATTCGAGAAAAGATAGAAGACAACGAGGCCAGACTAGTACATATTTCTACCAAGGACCAAGTAGCTGACATGCTCACAAAACCACTCTCAACTCGTATCTTTCAACACTTAATGTCCAAGCTTTCTTGTATGAACATATACAACTAAGCTTGGGGGGAGTGTAGAAATTAAGTCCCAGCCGAGCTGGTCGGCTAACTTGATCTGAGTTACCGTGCTGAGCTGAAGCACGGAACAAAGACAAAATCAAGTATGGCTGTGCTGAACTGAGGAAGAGCTGAAGAGCTTAGGTGAAGCACATGACCAAGATATGTCTGAACACAATGCTGAGATGAGGTTACGAAGTGAAGCACCAACTAAGAAGACCGACCTACCATACTTGTTGTAAATATTACTTAGAATTATTTTTCTGTAAATAGCAGAGCTGCCTTGGTAACTAGCCGTTACCACAGCCGTTAGAGGTTACAGTAGATTGACTGCGACAGTTGAAAGTGACAGCCGCAGAAAGTCAAATAGCCGTTAGAAGTATTTTTCAACCCTATAAAAGAGGAACAACCTTGTAAAATAACCTTTAAGTTGAATGGAAGATTAATTCCTTCAATCTCGATAAAAGATAAGATAAAAGAAACTGTTTTATGTGATATCTTGTTATTAGGTGGCTTATTTTCAGAAAATATATAATGAGAGCGAGCCTTTGAGCAACTGATAAGGTTGATGCTGTGTGATATTGAGGTCACGAGTTCGAGCCACGGAAACAGCCTCTTACACAAAGTGTAGGTAAGGTTGCGTCCATCAGATCGTTTCGCAATTTGGTCCCTCTCCGAATCTCGTGTAAATGCGGAAGTCTAGTGTATCGGGAACGCTTTTTTTTATATAACTTAGTATGGGCAAAAACTAGAGTGGAGAAAGGGAACCAGAACACAAACCCCACGTGATAAGCTTTATCTCCTCTGAACTCTTCATTTATCTATGCTCCATAAACCAAATAATCATCCCAATAACAATGAAAGTGAAGAAAACTCGTAAGCCATAGATCCCATGTGAGAGGCTTCAAAAACAACCATGTCATGTTGCCTTCGTTGCTTACAAAGGGCACCGACATGGTTACTCCTGACTCGGTGTATGCTAAGCTAAAGTCAACATACTTTGACCTATCTCCTATGATATTCATGTTGGATTTGATATGCTCATGCGTGTAGTGCACGACACGTGTGACTTAAGTTACATATCAAACATATGTGACTTATGTATGTTATATATTATATGATACTAATGTTACATAATATTTGTACGTATCCACACGTTAAGTGATCAATGCAGTATATTAGTGGATACACAGTGTAATCTGAATGGATCACTAAATGTGTAGATAGTCATACGGTTACAGTCCTTGATGGTAGAACTCGTAAAATCGAGACCGTATTATTAATGACATTTGGTCTTCGAGGGACAAAAGCCCACAAATATTCTTCTCGAAATGTGTTTTAAGTAAGCTATTTAATATATAATTCATTATATATTAAAGATAGGATATTATCCTATTGTAGATTCATTGTATTTGGAAAAGTGGAAGATACGTAGTAATGTATTTGGACAAGTGAAATTTACAATGCATCTTACTTTTTACATACTATATATATGTGTGCTTTAGTGCAGCAAACGGTGATGATAAGGAAAGGTGTGGAAAAGGACAAAGGAAAGAAACTGAAGTTGAAATCCTTCTGTAGCTTGCATATTCAGAGGCCTTTTCGTTGCTTGCTGCAGCTTTGCTTGTTTCTTTGCACCGCAAAGAACGCATATATATATTTTATATATACACTTTTGAGAAGAAGACACACTATCTATTTTCTCCATCGGAATAGTAGTGGTAGTTGTTGATATTTTATTAGAATTCAACAACTGGTTGGATTCATGCAATCCCTTGGAAGAACAGTTGTCGTGCGTGTCATAAATCAGCGTTAATCAATGGAGCAAGATACACTTCCGTAGTTATTTATTTTGTTTTTGTGTTCTCTTAAGCGATCCTAGGTAACAGATTTACTATGTAAATTCTAACCATTCACACCTGTTCTGTTCAGCAGACAAAATCTAAAGAGATAATGTCGATCATATGACAACAGAAATTTCAAACAGACATGATCGTAACTCAAGCTTTATTCTTTATCTAATTTTTTGTTGTAGTTTGTAGTTTGCATTATCCTATCCTTATCGGTAGCATGTTGCCTAACCATCTGTGTATATGTAACACATGAATATGGTTGTGTACATTCGACCCATATACTCTGTCATAGACGGGAGCCTCTAAGGTTGTTATCGTTATTGTGTCATACTACCATTATAATGAACAAGTCTTACATCCGACCCCCTATACTCTGTCATAGACAGAGCCTCTAAACTTGTTATAGTTGTTGTAGGTCGTACTACCATTGTAATGAACAAGTCTGACTTCTTTCTATCTTGATCACGGTATTCGACTTTTTTATGGTATCTGAGCGGATAAATGACTAGATCCAGTTCATCAACCATGGGGGGTCAAGCAATGCTGCTGTTGACGCAAAGTCTTCTTATTATCTTCATCCGTCGGATCACCCGGGCTTCAATTTGTGACCCATCCATGAAACAAAAATGACGACAACTACTTTGTGTCGGGAAAGACTATCATCAATGCCCTTTGCTCAAAAAGTACAGCAGACATCCTCGGTGGAAGTATTAAGAAACCGACGCTCGACACAGATGAATACTCGTTATGGCAACAATGTAATGCCGTTGTTTTGCTATGGTTGTCGAATGCCCTCGCCTAATAATTACAAGAGACTGCAGTTCATGCCGAAACCTTGAGGAACGTGTGGATTGATCTTGAAGAACGATTCCAGCAATGAAATTACGCAAGGCCTTATGAATTACGACGATCAATTGTTTCCATTCGATAGGAGAAGACAACCATCTCAGTTTACAATGGCCGGTTGAAAGTTGTATAGGCCGAGTTACAATCCTATGTGTTTTAAGGATGAAAAAACACATTTGCAGAAGAAAAGCGTTGATGAAGAGGAAAGATTGTTCCTCATTTTCCATTGATTGATTCTTGACCATACATCCGTTAAATACACACACATGGGCTACAATTTAGGAAATTATCATAAGGACTAAATAATTACACAATCAATCACCATAAAGACTAATAAAGACCAAATCAATCATATCCGTTTTTCCTTTTTTGGGTTGATACGCCAACACTCCCCCTCAACTTTAGTCAGCGGATCTTCGATGCTCAACTTGCTCAACATTTCTTGAAACTGTCTTCCTGGTATCCTTTTGGTAAGTATGTCGGCTAGTTGGTCTTCTGACTTTACATACGGAAGGCACACTTCTTGATTGTCAATTTTCTCCTTTATAAAATGTCGGTCCACTTCTACGTGTTTTGTCTGATCATGTTGGACATGATTTTCATATATCTTAATAGCTGCCTTGTTGTCGCATAGTAGCCTTGGAACAATTTTCGGAGGATATCCTATCTCTGTTAGAAGCTTTCTTAACCATAACACCTCTGCTAAGCCTCGAGCAATACCCTGGAACTCTGCTTCAGCACTGGATAAGGCTACTACTTTTTGCTTCTTACTTTTCCATGTGACTACATTTTCCCCGACCAATGCAAAATATCCAGACGTTGACCTTCTGTCATTTGGATTTCCTGCCAGTCAGCATCTGTGTACACATCGATGTTTAGGTTGTCGTGCTCTTTAAACACTATTCTCCGTCCAACTGATCCTTTCAGATATTGGACTATTCTCATTGCAGCCTCCATGTGGTGTTTTTCTGGTTGGTGCATGAACTGACTAATCACTCCCACAACATATGCTATGTCTGGTCTATCATGTGCTAAGTATATCAATTTCCCAACCAGACGTTGGTATTGCTCTTTATTGGTTGGGTCTGCCCCTTGCTCGATCATAATCATCATCATCATCATCCGTACCCAGTATATCCCAACGACAGCAAAAGCTATCGTCGGGGTCTGGGGAGGGTAAGTGGTAGGCAGACAATACCTCTATCCCAAGGGATAGAGAGTCTGCTTCCAGTGAGACCCCCGGCTCTACCTGCATAAATGACATGATAATAGGGATATGTTGCTCGATCATAAGTCCGTGATTTGTTGCTATCGGTGTGTCGGCTGGTTTGCAGTCTAATAGCCCTGTTTCAGTTAGAATATCAAGTATATACTTCCTTTGAGATATGAATATTTCTCCTTTTGATCTTAGCACCTCAATGCCCAAGAAATATCTAAGCAGTCTCAAGTCCTTCATTTCAAATTCTTCGAATAACTGCTTCTTTAAGTTGACAATTTCCTTTTCGTCATTTCCTGTGATGATCATATCGTCAATCTAGATAACCAGGCATGTGACCTTGTTTTGTTGACATTTTAAGAAGAATGTATGATCTGAATTGCTCTGTTGATACCCGCACTTTTTCATAGCCATGGTGAATCTTCCAAACCATGCTCGAGGTGACTGCTTTAATCCATATAGAGCTTTTCGCAGTCTACATACTTCATTGGCATCGTACTCTTCTGAAAAACCAGGTGGAGGCTCCAATATACTTCTTCTTTTAGATCCCCATGAAGAAATGCATTCTTGACGTCCATCTGGTACAGTGGCCAGTCAAGATTTGCTGCTAATGAGAATAGGACTCTTATTGTGTCGATCTTTGCCACTGGTGAGAAGGTTTCTGAGTAATCAATGCCATAGGTCTGTGTGTATCCTTTTGCAACTAGTCTTGCCTTGTATCGTTCTATAGAACCATCTGCTCAATACTTTAGAGTAAAGATCCATCTGCAACCTACTGGCTTCTTCCTAGGACTGACTTTGCATTTCTCCCATGTTTCGTTCCTTTTAAGTGCATTCATTTCTTCTGTCATTGCTTTTCTCCATTCTGGATGATGTTTGGCTTCATCAACCGTTCTTGGAATTTTCACTGAATATAGAGAAGTCTGAAAAGCTTTTGCTGAGGCTGAGAGTCCTTCCATTTCTTTTGGTATAGGGTATTTTGTCTTTCTTGGAGTATATTCTGGTTCGTATCTCCCTAGGGGAACTCCATGATTTTTCCGAGGAGGAAGCACATATCTGTGATCTGGGGAGTCTATTTGTATTTGGTTACAAACAAAAGGTACAGGTGAATCAGAAATGGGACGACGTTATTAGAGTCCGGAGTAGTATTACTTGACTGACTTACCTCAGGTTATTCTTATGGGGTTGATGTCATGTCATGATCCTGTGCGTTTGTTGACTCCCCCTCGTTTTCTGAGATTGATCCTGTGGTTTGGCCTACTTCCTCTATTGGGACAGTGTCTGGTAAGACTGGTTTATGCAGCCATCCGAGAGTGTCACCCTGAGAGACCTCCCCCTGACTTCGAGGTGGTTGATGGAAGTAGTATTCAGCTTCGAGAAAATTATAGTCTAGTGTGGTATATAGACGGTGTGTCTGAGGGTCAAAGCACCGATAACCTTTTTTATTTATTCCGTACCTAACAAAGATACATCGAACAGCACACGAATCAAATTTTTGACGCTGACTTTTAGGAATGTGTACATAAACAGTGCATCCAAACACGCGAGGTGGCAGAGAGAGATGAAGTGGTATCATATAGTGTTTGGCAAGAGTGTTGAGTGGTGTTTGGTTTTTGAGTATTTTAGTGGGCAACCGATTGATGAGGTAGTTGGCTGTGGCAATTGCTTCGGGCCAATAAGTGGTGGGAACATTAGGTTCTATCATGAGAGCCCGAGTGATTTCTAGAAGTATGCGGTTTTTCCTTTCGGCTACCCCATTTTGCTGCGGGGTGTCCGGGCAATTGGTTTGATGTACCAGACCATGTTTTTGAAAGAATTATTGGAACTAAGAATTGATATATTCAATTCCATTGTCTGTGCGGAGTATTTGCAATTTAGTTTGGTATTGTGTGTGGATCATCTGATAAAATGCCTGAAATTTTTCAAAGACTTCTGATTTTCGTTTAAGAAATATATCCAGGTCATGCGAGTACAATCGTCAACAAATAGCAAGAAATATAGAAACCCATTTGGACTTGGTATGGGTGAGGGCCCCCATACATCTGAGTGAACAAGAAAAAAGCGTGAGTGTTATTGTATTATTTTGAGGATAATTTTGTTTATGACTTTTGGCAATAATACAAGAGTCGCATGGTAACTGAGAAACATGATTAAAAATTTTAGGATATAGTAACTTTAAGTACCCAAGGGAAGGATGACCCAATCGGCGGTGCCATAACCAGGCTTGCCTGTCGACCGTCCCATGAGTTAGCACTGCCTCCCCTTGTTGATTCACTTCATCAATGAAGTAGAGTCCATCACGCTCAGAACCACGCCCAATTATCTTCCCCATCTGAATATCCTGCAAGAGACAAAAGGTTGGATGAATTAGCACGGTGCAGTTTAATTCTTTGGTAAGATGGCTAATAGAGAGTAATTTATGTGATAACAAAGGAACAAAAAGACAGTTTTTAAGATTTAGCGTGGGTGATATATGAATGCTTCCTGTCCCTTTGACCGAGGGGAAGCCCCCATTGGCGGTACGAATAACATTTTTCAGTGGCATAGTTAAGGAGGAAAAATCACAAGCATCATATGACATAGTATCTGTTGCACCACAATCAAATATCCAAGCAGGGTTTTATTGGAATTCTCAGGAAGTATAAAAGTCGGAGGGCTTGGGAGCAATTTAGCCCCAAGCCCTTTACCTTTCATATTTTTCGCCGCCAGCCTTAAATTCTCTCCCATGTTCTGGAGAGTTCCCTGCCTCATACGAAGAGACGTTGTGGCTTACTCCTTCAAAACCTGCCGTCTCTTCCTGTGCTTCTGCCTCGTTGGTGGCCTTCTGGTTGCCCGTGGCGGAAGCTGCAGCTCCTCCTCTCTTACCCCTTTTGCGCGTATCTAGCCACCAATCAGGGTAGCCAATCAGCTAGAAACACCCATCTGCGCTGTGTCTCGTTCCTCCACAGTGGGTACATCGAAGGTGGCTCTTGTCATCTTCTTGACGGAGTGATGACCCTGGCTGAGCCCCCCTCGCCGGATCTGACCGTCCCCTTCCTCCTCCTCTCTGTTCTCGACGGGAAACTGGTTCTGACCTTTTTCCTGTCCGGGAAATTAAGCCACTGTCTATACCTACTGTCTCTGATCCCTGTGACTCTTCTTTGCCTCCTTCTCATTATGCCCCTTCGATTTGCCTCTCTGCGAATATGGGTATACGCTCCTTCTACTGAGGGCAGAGGCTCTGTCCTCAGGATGTCTCTTTTTTCTGCATCAAAGTCTTCGCTTATTGCTTGCAGGAATTGATATAGCCTGTTCCTCTGTTGAATCTGATTGTACATGGTCATGTCTTTTGGACAGTGCATGGGGTTAGGGAGCCTTCGATCTATGTCTTTCCAGACTGCCTGGAGTTGACTGAAGATTCGCTCAAGACATTGTGCTCCTTGCCTTAAGCTATTTGCTTTGATGGTGAGATCATATATTTGTAACGGGTCCTGTCCGCTGCTATAGGTGGACTCGAGTCAATCCCATAGATCCCAGGCCGTGGGATAGTCAATATATTGGTTTACTAGATCAGCTTCTATGTTTTCCAATATCCAAGTGAGAACAACAGAATCTGATTGTCTCCATTGTTCGTATGTGGGATCCTCTTTTCTGGGAGGGAGGCAGTGATGTGCTTGAGCCTGCCCCTCCCATCGATAGCAAGACTAATTTTTCTTGCCCAAACAGAGTAATTGTGGTCATTTAATTTCTCTGTTAAATTGATTTGTTGGCTTGATGAATTTTCTGTAGGGCTCTGTTTTGGTGCCCATCGTTGCAGGAGTTCCAATATCTGGGACAAATTCATCGATTCAGGCACTGGCGTGGTTGCCCCCTCAGGTTGGGACATGCTGGACTGAGGAGTATAGTCGGCCATGGCTTTCAGGTAAGGATTTCTTCTTGGGTAAGTGATGAGCTTTTTGTATTTCACCACTTCAAGGATGAAATGCTAGCTCTGATACCATGTTTTAAGGATGAAAAAACACATTTGCAGAAGAAAAACGTTGATGAAGAGGAAAGATTGTTCCTCATTTTCCATTGATTTGATTCTTGACCATACATCCGTTAAATACACACACATGGGCTACAATTTAAGAAATTATGATAAGGACTAAATAATTACACAATCAATCACCATAAAGACTAATAAAGACCAAATCAATCATATACGTTTTTCCTTTTTTGGGCTGATACGCCAACACTATGACATAACGCGCAATTGCGGACTAATCAAAGCATTCGAGATTATGCGCGAGAATGAAAAGGTTTTTGATTGTCTCATGGTTTTAGATGAGAGCTTTCGTACGTTACGTTCTCAATAAGGATTGATTTGCTGAGGCAAATCCCTAAAGAGCGTAGAAGCAGAAGTTGTCCCCTTCAGGGCAAGCGCGAAACTTGTCGCGTCTCTTATCATAAGGGGGTGGGATGATGTGCTAAGGTGAACCCCTGATCACCCTAGGGCCAAGATCACCCTTCTTGAAATGGTCAATGTGAATCCACTTGAAACCATAGGGCAGAGGATTGAGGTGACTACTTAAATCACCATTCTTGAGGGAGGCAACAAACTTGTCATGTCCTAGGTCCACTTAAAACCATAAGGCACCGGGTTGTGATGAACCACTTAGGTCACCATTTTTGAGGGAGTCACGAAACTTGTCATGTCTCAGGTCCACTTAAAGTGGTAGAACTTGCATGCACACACACGCACGCATGTACGCACATACATATATGTATGTTTATATATGTATATACACACTTACGCACATATGTATATATGTTTGTCTATATATAGACATATGGATATGTATATGCATATACATAGATACATCTATGTATATATGTATATGTGTATATGTACATATATAAATATATATCTGGGTGTAAGATATAAAAGGAAATGAGACACTGTTCATGAATATCCATATCCTAATATTGAGTACATTCTACCGTAGTCTCTATTCGGTTAGAAACTTTCGAAAGTGACAACCGCAAACAATTTCAATGTCCAACCGAGGTGGTTATGGAAGAGAGTTTGGGAGGGAGGGGGTGGCCAGGTTGGAGGAATTAGAAGGTTGGGCTTTGGCCCATTAAAGAAAGTTTGTAAGCTTGGTTTAACAACATACTGTGAGCTTAATTATGATTAGTTTTCGTTAATAAAAATCAAAAACTAATGGATCCTAATTATCTACGTAGCGAGTAGTTAATTTTAGGCTTTAGAATCACTCAATTACGATACCGGGTGAATGAGAAATTAATGCTCAAAGTAGATGGAAAACATGATTTAATGGGTGATGTGTCCTATTCTTAGGAGGGCCACATCACCTTTATGGAGGAATACCGCATTGGACAATTGAACTTATTTAGCCACCTTATAAATGGCTAGAATGGACACTTTAGATGTACCTTTGGGGCATGAGAAGTTTTTGACCGGAGTGAAGACTTAGAAAATGCCACACACACGCGCGCACACGCGCCGCCGCCCGCCTGTCTGGCCGGCCGGATCAGCTCGTGGGTTTGTGGCCCGGGCCGGTTCCTATCTTTTTGAAGAAAATTTATTTGGGTTTTGGATTAATTATTTTTTGTAAATAGTTAAAGGCCTCGGGCCTATCTGCGCAGCGGCCCAAATTCTCTCCTACGTGCGGTCCGACCCAGTATCAAAACAACCGATCGGTTATGATCGGTTGTTTAAATCAAATGTACAATTTCGATTAAATAATTTAAATCATTCAGTTTTGATTATAAAAATCAAACGTTTGGCATCTGTAAATAATCGAACGGTTTTGATCTAACGGTGGCAAAAAAGGCAGCTTTGATCCAGCGGCTGAAATTCGAACTGGCCTAACCGCCCAACCGATTGTGAGTTTTCATCCAACGCTCCAAGATGAATCGTTTCGTTCGGTTTCCATCTAACAGCTGTAATTTAAACCTTCCAAAACCGCCGAGAGGTTTTCATCTGACGGCTCTAGTCGATCTACGGTTATAATGCGACGGTCACGATTCCTTCTACGAAAACCGATTTCCAACCGATCCCTCTATACAAACAGAGGATGGGTGTGCAATCAAAGCACACACTCATCTTCTGATTTCGCATTCATCTTCCTACTTTCTGCATCACGTCCAAGAGAAGTCAAGACACTCGAAGGTTTGTTGTAGTTCAAGTTCAGCAGTGCCGCTCAACTGAACAGATACCCGTTGTATCCTGGGAGACGGTTGTTAACGCCGGTTAGGAACAGTATATCAGAGCAAACAGAGTCATCGACTCGCCCCGGGTTTGGGTTTACTGTTTACTATTTTATATACACACACTGAACGATTGCGTCTTGTACATGAATGATGTTTCCAACAATCTTAAGACGTAGCTGATTCAATTAATTTATGTACTATTTTTCGAATTCTGTTCTCAAAGCAGTGTTCATACTGGTTTGTAGTCTCTTTCTACCCATTTCTTATATCCGACACTGTTCTGATCTATACGTTTTGATCAAACTGAACAGGAATGGAAAACGAAAGCTCAAACTCTATTCAGGCTTTAACGGTGCACACTCCGTGTCTGCACCTGACGGGGCCAATAACGTTTGCTGCTGGTGCGTCGTTCAACACGGTTCCTCTGGCACCTAGCGGAGGGCCTCAGATGAATCAGGTTTGCCACAACTGCACACGTAGAAAAGTCGAAAAATTGCTGGCAGTTTCTTCAAGAGATGGCAACAAAAGATGTTGTTCTACTCACAGCGCTAGGATTGGCCAAGATACTGAGCGAGGATCCACCAGTGATAGAACCTGTGGAGGATCAAAATCAGAACATGCAGAATGCCTTGGGTGCTGAAGCATGGGCGTACACTAATTTCTGTTGTTTGAATCTTATTCTGAGTTGTCTGGATAATACTATATATGGCGTGTTTTGTACTTATAAAACTGCAAAGAATTGTGGTCAGCTTTAGATATAAAAGTATAGCACAGAAGATGCTGACACGAAAAAGTTAATAGTTGGTAGATTTCTCGACTATAAAATGCTAGATTCCAAAACTGTCATTTCGCAGGTTGAAGAAATACAGATGTTGGTATCTGAAATGGAAGAGGATGACATGACGCTCAGTGAATCTTTCCAAGTTGCGCCTGTGATTGAGAAGCTGTCTCCTTCGTGGAGGGAATTTAAGAGCTATCTCAAGCACAAACGAAAGGAAATGAAGATGTAAGATTTGATTGTCCGACTTCAAATAGAGGAGGACAATCGTAGTGCTGATAGGAAGCCAACCACTCAGTTTGGTCAAGCCAAGACTCATGTTGCTGAGGCAAAGAACAAAAGAAGAATAACACTTTGGGCGTAAACATCAAGGGCAAGGAGATTGCAAAGAAGTTCACATGTAAGTGTTATAACTATGGAAAACCAGGGCACCACAGTAGTGACTGTCGTAAGCCCAAAAGAATCAAAATCAAACCAAAGCAAAGCAAATCTGGTCGGCGCAATAGAAGATTTGATTCTCTGCGCAGTGGTGACTGAATGCAACGCAGTGGGGAATCCGCTTGAATGGTGGGTGGACACAGGGGCCACTCGACATGTATGTGCCAACAGGGGAATGTTCAATGACTATTGTACCCACAACAAATAATGAACAACTCTTCATGGGAAACTCCAACAGCTCGAAGATTGAAGGATCAGGCCAAGGTGGTTCTGGAAACTGACCTCAGGAAGGAAGCTGACCCTGCAGAATGTGTTGCATGTTCCTGGCATCCAGAAGAACTTGGTATCTGGCGCTCTACTAGTCAGTCATAGTTTCAGAATAGTTTTTGAGGCAAATAAATTTACTCTTTCTAAGAATGACTTGTATTTGGGAAAAGGGTACCTTACTAATAACATGTTTCAATTGAATGTTATGACGATTGTACCCAAGAAAGTTGCGCCCAATGAGGCTAATAAAAGTGTTTCCTCTTCCACTTATATGTTGAGTCTTCTTGTTTATGGCATTTTCGTTTGAGACATGTTAGTTACAAGTCAATACAACGAATGATTAACCTTGACTTATTACCCAAACTGGACTTTAATAATAATGAAAAATGCCAACTATGTGTTGAAGCAAAAATGGCAAAAGCACTGTTTCCTTCAACGGAACGAAACACTAAACCCTTGGATTTAATTCATATAGACTTGTGTGATTTAAAGTTTGTGCAAACAAGAGGAGGGTTAAAAAGTATTTTGTAACTTTTATCGACAATTGCACTAGATGCTGTTATGTTTATTTGCTAAGTAGCAAAGATGAGGCCATTGATTCTTTTAAAGATTATAAGAATGAAGTTGAGAATCAACTTAGCAAATGAACTAAAACAATTCGAAGTGATAGAGGCGGAGAATATGACGCATCTTTTAATGAATTTTGTTCAGAACATAGCGTTATTCATCAAACGACTGCACCATATTCACCTCAATCGAATGGTATTACAGAACGCAAGAACCGTACTCTAAAGGAAATGATGAATGCTATATTGATAAGTTCGGGTTTACCTCAAAACTTGTGAGAGGAAGCAATTCTGCCAACGTCATTTTAAATAGGATTCCATCTAAGAAGATGGATAAAACCCCATATGAACTTTGGAAAGGCTATAAGCTTAGCTACGAATACTTGAAAGTGTGGGGGTGTCTGGCTAAGGTCGCTATACATAAACCAAGACAAGTGAGAATCAGGCCTAAAACAATTGATTGCATATTCATAAGTTATGCAACGAACAGTAGTGCATATCGTTTCTTAGTGCACAAATCGGACATTTTCAAGATACATGAAAATGTCGTCATGGAGTCGAGGAATGCAGTGTTCTTTGAAAATGTCTTTCCGAAGAAAGACAAAAACAGTGAAGAAGCTAGCACTAGTAAGCGAGTGCGTGATACGACTCCTCAAGAAACTAAGGAACCTCGTCAAAGCAAACGAGCCAAAATACCGACATCTTTTGGACCAGATTTTCTAACCTACATGGTAGAAAACAAGCCAAGATCTTTCTCTGAGGCAATGACAACTCCAGAAGCTCCTTTCTGGAGAGAGACAGTAAACAGTGAGATAGCTTCTATTCTTCAAAATCACACTTGGGAGTTGGTGGATCTTCCTCCAAGAAGTAAACCACTCGGATGCAAGTGGATTTTTTTAGGAAAGAACTGAAAGAAGATGTATCTATTGACAAGTACAAGGCCAGGCTGGTAGCCAAGGGCTACAGACAGAAAGAAGGATTTGACTTCTTTGAAACCTACTCACCAGTGACTACGATCACTTCCATCATGATGCTAGTGGTTGTTGCTGCAGTCTACAACTTAGAAATCCATCAAATGGATGTGAAGACTGCCTTTCTGAATGGTGAGTTAGAGGAAGAAATTTATATAGAACAACCCGAAGGTTCGTCGTCCCAGGACAAGAAAGAAAGTGTGTAGACTTGTTAAGCCTCTGTACGGACTCAAACAAACACCCAAGCAATGTCATTTAAAGTTTGATCAGGTATGATGTCAAACGGCTTCAGGATCAACGAGTGTGACAAGTGTGTATACATTAAGAGCACACCAAACGCCTATGTGATAGTATGTCTCTATGTAGACGACATGTTAATCACAGGCAGTACTCATGACATCATCTTAAATACAAAGAAGATGTTAACATGGAATTTCGATATGAAGGACATGGGGGTTGCCAATGTTATTCTAGGAATTAAAATTTCTCGGATGGATAATAGTCTTTTATGTCGCAAACTCATTATATTGAATCTGTTCTCAAACGATTCAATATGTTTGAAATAAAACCAATAAAAACCCCACTTGACTTAAGTATACACTTAAGGAAAAACCTGAGGCGAACCTGTAGCTCAATTGAATTACTCGCAGGTAATCGGGAGTCTGATGTACATAACTAATTGTACAAGACCAGACTTAGCTTGTTCAGTAAACAAATTGAGCAGGTTTACCAGTAATCCAAGTGATGATCATTGAAAAGCTCTAAATAGAGTAATGAGGTACCGGAAATACACAATGAACCTTCGATTATATTATACAAGATATCTAGCAATATTAGAAGGATATTGCGATGCAAATTGGATATCAGACAGTAAGGACTCGAAGTCCACCAGTGGATACTTATTCACTGTTGGTGCTGCTGCTGTGTCGTGGAAATCCACAAAACAAACGTGCATAGCTCGGTCCACTATGGAAGCTGAGTTTATAGCACTGGATAAAGCTGAAGAAGAGGCTGAATGGCTTCGGAATTTCTTAGAAGATGTTCCATGCTGGCCTAAGCCAATCGCTCCTGTTTGCATACACTGTGATAGTCAGTCAGCTATAGGAAGAGCTCAAAGCAGCATCTACAATGATAAGTCACGATACATACGTCGGAGACATAACACCATTAAACAGTTGATCTCTATAGCGTGATTTCCATTGATTGCATAACATCAATGGAGAATCTGGTGGATCCGCTTACAAAAGGCCTTGCCCTAGAGATCGGATGTCAATTTTGATAAACGGAATGGGACTAAAGCCTATAATGCAAGAATCTTTTAATGGTAACCCAACTTTGTTGACTGGAGAATCTCAGAATCTTGGTTCAATGGGACACTAAGTTATGAAGTTTCAGTTTAGCACTTACTCATTCCGTTACATAAGAGTGCTGTCTGCAGAGAATATTTAGGGTAAGCTAAGGCTTTTAATGATGTCCTATATCTTGATACATCAAGTGGAGTATGACAGAATGCTCATGATAGGAAATCACCTATGTAAGTGTGAAGTGGGGCCGCTTCTATGAGAACTCTGTGAGGCAATATTTCTCTAAAACATTTCTGAAACCAGGTTGTTCATGGCCCAAAACGAACACAACCATGAGAACCAAAAGGGTGTTAAAGGAAATGTTGTGTGAGTATCGTTTGTCTAGGTTCACAGCAAATGCTGACTGGTTCAAGACATCAAGTCACTAATTAGCCGAGTGAATCCGATGGTACATCACTATGAAAGGTTCAAAGCCAGAAGCTTACCTCTTCTGATGCAACATTTCTTGTCTGAATTCTCCTTAGAGTCTGCATATGTATTGCATTAATTTCCATTCATGTGGGGGATTGTTGGAGAATTGGAAGGTTGGCTTTGGCCCCATTAAGGAAGTTTGCAAAACTTGGTTTAGCAACATACTTTGAGCTTAATTATGATTAGTTTCCGTTAATGAAAATCGAAAAACTAATGGATCCTTAATTATCTACGTAACGGTAGTTAATTTTAGGCTTTGGAATCACTCAATTACGATACTAGATGAATGAGAAATTTAATACTTCAAAAGTAGATGAAAACATGATTTAATGGTGATGTGTCCTATTCTTAGGAGGCCACATCACCCTATGGAGGAATACCACATTGGACAATTAAACTTATTTAACCACCTTATAAATGGCTAGAATGGAGACTTTAGATGTGTCCCTTGGGGCATGAGAAATTTTTGACCGAAGGGAAGACTTAGAAAGTGACACACACACACGGCGCGTACGCGCCGCCGCCCGTCCGTCCGGCCGGCTCGGCTCGGTCTCGGGCTCGTGGCTCGTGGGTTTGTGGGTTCGTGGGCCGGTTCCTATCTTTTGGAGAAAATTTATTTGGGCTTTTGGATTAATTATTTTTTGTAAATAGTTAAAGGCTTCGGGCCTAGCTGCGCAGCGGCCCCAATTCTCTCCTACATGCGGTCCGGTCCAGTATCAGAACAAACCCATCGGCTGTTGATCAGTTGTTTAAATCAAACGTACGATTTCGATTAAATAATTTAAATCGTTCAGTTTTGATTATAAAAATCAACGTTCGGTTTTGATTATTTAAATCAAACGGTCTCTTAATCTGTAAAGATCGAACGATTTTAATCTAACAGTGGCGGAAAAGACAGCTTTGATCCAGCGGCTGAAATTCGAACTGACCTAACTATCCAACCGATTGTGGGTTTCATCCAACACTCCAAGATGAATCGTTTCGTTCGGTTTCCATCTAACGGCTGCAATCTAAACCTTCCCAAATCGCCGAGAGGTTTTCATCTGACGGCTCTAGTCGATCTACGGTTATGATCCGACGGTCACGATTCCTTCTGCGAAAACCGATTTCCAACCGATCCCTCTATATAACAGAGGATGGGTGTGAAATCAAAACACACACTCATCTTCTGATTTCGCATTCATCTTCATACTTTCTGCATCACGTCCAAGAGAAGCCAGGATACTCAAAGGTTTGTTGTAGTTCAAGTTCAGCAGTGCCGCTCAACTGAACAGGTACCTATTGTATCTTGGGAGACGGTTGCTAACGCCGGTTAGGCACAGTATACCGGAGCAATACGTCTTAAGGACAGAGTCCTCGACTCGCCCCGGTTTGGTTTACTGTTTACTATTTTCATACGCTCACATTGAACAATTGCGTCTTGTACAAGATTGATTGTTTCCAACAATTTTCACATTCCCTGCAAGTCTGCAACATGCAACATCATTCCTCGCCATTGTCCCATACCACAAATTATCAAATGGATATCAATCAACTACCTAACAACAACATTACCCTATTGACGGTATATAGCGAGGTATAGAGGGGGTCGAATATACGCAACTAACCCTTGTGTTGAAAAACAAAGAGATGTTGTTTCCGATGACCCATATGATGCATCAAGCTATATGTCGATCAACTGCTACTTCAACAATATAATAAGCGTGACCAATGTAGTGAGTCATTTTGCTTTATTCTATAATATTCTAAAGTCAAAGAAGAATGTATCTAACTCTATTGGAAATGGAAACATATCAATCAACTACCTAAGATTTACCTAAATTTTTTAGATGTGTTTAAACTAGTAAGATAAGCACACATAAAAAAAAAGCTAAGCAAGCGTTTTATTATATCTATACTGATTTATTATTATTATTATTATTATTATTATTATTATTATTATTATTATTATTATTATTATTATTATTATTATTATTATTATTATTATTATTAGTTAATTGCATTTCATATTTATGTGTTCGATGGTCGTTATAACTATGAGAGTTAAAATGTGACTATTCTGGTGGGTTACCTACGTTATGTTTTAGAAGGATTTTGACTAAGACATATTTCTTGATTTACATATTTTATAAAATTTTATAAACACTTTTTTTTTAATTTACGCATTCTATAAAATTTTAAGAACCGATCAGCATATCGAGACTACAATTCAACCTTTCTCAAATAGAAATTAAGGTGGCGTTTGGTTGGGGAAATGAGAATGAGGGAATGAGTTTGGATTCTCTATGAGAATGAGGGAATGAGTTTGGATTCTCCATGAGAATGAGGGAATGAGTTTGGAGGAATCCAAACTCATTCCAGCTGTTTGTTTAGGGTAAATGAGTGAATAGATTTATTTTGATATCCAACTATTTGCTAATGTATATCGTTTTTTATATACTAGGCCCCTTTATCTATCAAAATGTGGGAAGGGGAAATGGAGAGCCGCCGGTCAACGCTGGTCAACGACGCCATCTGCCGTCCGCCGCCGCCGCCGATTACTATTCCGACCGGTCACTATTCCTATTCCCACTTTAATACCAAACAACTATCACTTTTAACCCCAAATCCATATCCTCCAAATCCATTTCCTATCATATCCATTCCGATTCTAATTCCAATTCTCAAGTGACAACCAACCGCCACCTAACACGAAAAAAACATTATAAAGGCACACGCTAATTCATTCCCTTCTTGTGTATTATACTCAAAAAATGGCACTTCTTTGTCGAGTATTGCCAAAATCCCATTCCTTCTATTGCCCCGCATGATAGAGCTGTAGGGGAAAAATTTGAACTATCAAGAAAAGTCATAATTTATCTCTTTATTGACTTCGCCAGAGAGAGAAGAAAAAAAGGCAAAAAAGAAAAAAAGAAAAAAAGAAAAAGAGTAACAGAACTAGAGAGGAAGGCAAAAGGAAGAGTAGAAGGAAAATGGCAAAATTGGACCTTTTCTACTTATCCTCTTTCTATAAGCTTTGCCTTGTTGTCCATTGGGATGGGTCGATTAATCACAAGCTAAATTCCTCTTTTCTCATCCCTCTGCCTGCATGTTCAGATTCATATTCCCCCTTTCTTCTGTGCCTTAAATCTCCCTCTCCATCAACGTCTGAGCCTTCATATTCATATTCGTATTCCCCCTTCTATTTATTTTTTTTTCTATAAGCTTTGCCATGTTGCCTATAGTAGGATGGGTCAATTAATCACACGCTAAATTCTTCTTTTCTCATCCCTCTGTCTTCATATTCATATTCCCCCTTTCTTCTGTGCCTTAAATCTCCGTCTCAATCAGCGCCTGTCCTTCAGCATTCCACCACTCTTTTTTCATCTTCTTGAAGTTCTCGTCCTATACTCTCTATCCCTTTTGCATATTTTCTTGAAAAAGAACAAAATTTTCTTTGAAATTTGACGTTGTCGTTTAGGATTCTTTACATGCCTTTTGCCTAAAAAAGTTTGGATTCAACTTGAGATCTAAGATTTCTCAGGTGGGCCTTTTTTTCCTTTGACCATATTGTTGAGTATAATCCACTTTCATTTTTTCCTTTTTATTTATTAACTTGGTTTGAATTTGGGTTTAAAGATTGGATCTTGATTAGCTTTGACCCTCGGTTGGCATTATCCACGGACCCCTTTAGGATAAAAAGTGGGGAAGAATAGAGGATTGGAGCTTTGATTGGGAAAGGTTGAAGCTTTGTATTTAGATTGGATTGTTGAACGGCAATTTGAAACCTTGAGTTGTTTTCTTGAGTGAATTGCTGTATTCTTGGGACCCTTTTGGTTGGAGAGGTTAAGGAAAAAGTTTGATTTTTTACACTTGAAAGGCTAGAGTTCATGGGGAATTGTTGTGCAGTCCCAAAAACATCTGATGAAGATGGAAAGAAAAGGGGCAAAAATAAGCCTAACCCTTTTGCAAATGATTATCCTGGGAACTTCAAAGTTGAAAATGGTGGACACAAGTTTTCTGTACTGGACAATCCAACAGGGCGTGAAATTGAGGAGAAATATGAATTAGGGAGAGAGCTTGGGAGAGGTGAATTTGGGGTAACCTATTTGGCAACTGATAAATCAAGTGGAGATGTTTTTGCCTGCAAGTCCATATCAAAGAAGAAGCTAAGAACTAGAGTGGATATTGAGGACGTAAGAAGAGAGGTTGAGATTATGAAGCATTTGCCTGAACATCCAAATATTGTTACCTTTAAGGCAACTTATGAGGATGATAATGCAGTGCACTTAGTTATGGAGTTGTGTGAGGGGGGTGAACTGTTTGATCGAATCGTTGCCAGAGGCCATTATACAGAGAGGGCTGCTGCAGCTGTAACTAAAACAATTGTTGAAGTTATTCAGGTAATTGTTCAGATTCCTTTAGTTATCATATTGGATTTGTAATTATATTCACACCTGCTTAATGATATAACCAATTTCCAGATTGTGTCTTTCCATTTGAAAATTCTGGGAATATATGCATTTTAAGAACCCAATAGACTTCCAAACTAGAATTTTAGGGAAGTTAGTTTTCTCCAAAGGGGATTGAAGCCATGAAGTTAGTGATAAAATCTTCTTGTATTTTTTGATGACCGTTTTGCTTTGTATGTTTTCCCAAATTATAGGACCTAAAATCAATGTCACTGAATTCTGTAAGATGTCAGGTTTATAATATAACTTCAAGCTGTTAGTTTGGAATATTTTACAGCTTCATGCGTTGTTTCGACTGGAAGTAGCCTATACACTTGGTTATTCAGAAGACTTGGGTAAAATTTTATTGAAGTATTACTATGAAATGCATGCGATGCCTTTCTTTGGGCTTTAAATATCATTTACATAATAAATTATTTGCATAGTGCCGGTTCAAGACTGGGTAAAGGAGGAGGATTGCGTCAGGCTGATGACTAGTGTAAAACTTTGTCACTGAACATAATTATGGATCAAACAAAAAATTGCGCTAATGCTAGTATGTTCCTCATTTGGAACATACCGTATTGTCCGAATGTGGTGTCTGGGCAAAGACTGCTACATCTGGGGGGCTCAGATATGGTGTCAAATAAGCAAAGATCCCTGTCGAATGGTCTGATGCGACAACAATTGAGGTAGAGCCGTTGCATCGCTTAGAGAACTCGGATGTAGTGAAAAATAAGTAAGAGTTACTAGGTTATAAATTTAGATACTAAGAGAGGAAAATTCTAGGTTAGGTAGGAGTATTAGACTAGAAACATAGAACATTGAAACTCTAATAAGGAAAACAAAGGATAACGATGATAAAGAGAAAAATAAATATTTTATGTTTGTAAAAGACAAAGTGGATATGTGAGAAAACTAGGATGGTAGATGATTAAGGATTTAAACTCGGGTAAACATTTTTGAATAAGACAAGAAATATAGTTGAGATTATATATGTGTCATTAAAAGACAAAGTAGTAGGTGTTACTAGGAAAGGTGATAGAAGTATATCCTTTAGGCTGCTGTTTGAAAAGAAACAAACAATATTATTAGCAAATATGCTCCAAAAGTGGGTTTAAAGAAGGCTATAAAGGTCGAATTTTAAGAAGATTTAGAAGACATAGTGCATGAAATAACAATAGGTGAGAAGATTTTATAGGAGATTTAAATGGACATGTAGGTAAAGATAATAAAGATTACAAAAAGGTATATGGTAAATTTGGCTTTGGAAGTAGGACCGATGAAGGATGATCAATTTTGGATTTTGCAATAGCGTATGACCTTATAGTGAGTAATGCTTTTTTCAAAAAAGAGATGAGCACTTGATTACATTCGAAAATGGACTTAGCAAGTCGCAGATAGGCTATTTCATGCCTAGTAAGAGTTAGAAGAGCTTGTAAAGACTGCAAGATGATCTCTGGAGAAAGTTTAATTATACAACACCTTCTTTTAGTGTGAATTTCCATATCTGACATAGAAGATTGAAAAAACAAAAGCCTATAGAACTTAAGATAAAGTGGTAGAACTTGAAGGAAGCTAAGCAAGGAGATTTTAAAAAAGTAGTACTAGAATAAGAAGCCTTAAGAAATTTAAATGGTGATGTATATGAAATATGCGGAGTGTAGCAACAGAGATAAAAAATTGCAAGAAATTTACTTGATGAGTAAAAATGTCTGAATGCTTTCAAATAAGGAATCTTGGTGGTGGAAAGAAGTGAATGAGAAAGTAGAAATGAAGAGAACTAGTTATTAGACACTTCAACTTTGGAAGCATCAAGAGAATGAGAAAAATATAGGTTGCTAAGAAAGAAGCTAAACATACAGTGAGTGAAACCAAATCAAATGTGTTTGAAGATTTTTATAGATGATTAGACACGAAAGAAAGTGAAAGAGATGAACGTAAAATTAGTGGAGCGAGAGTAATGAAATGAGATTTGATTCAAGTTAAATTCATTAAAGACGAAGATAACAAGATTTTAGTAGAGGAAAAGGCAATAAAAGATAAATGAAGAAGATACTTTGAGAAACTTTTAATGAATTAGCGGGAGATGAACTCCTATTGAGCGAGTTACGTAACCCTGAAGAGTATTGAAACTTAATATATAGTAGGAGAGTTCGATTGTCAGAGATAGAAAATGATTTGAAAAGGATAAAAATGGTAAAGTGATTGGACCGACGGTATTTTCATTGAGGCTTGAAAATGCCTAGGGAGAGAAGATACTATATGGTTGACAGATTTTTTTAACAAGATTGTGAAAACGGTAAGATGCCTAACCAGTGGAGGAAAAACATTTTAGTACCTTTGTATAAAAACAAAAGAGATATAAAAGATTGAAATAAAGTTGATGAGCCACACAATGAAGCTCTGGGACCGAGTGATTGAAAAAAAGACTTAGCAAAGAGACTTGTGTATCTAAAAATTAACTTTGATTTATGCCATGAAGGTCAATGTAGAGGCTATTCATCTCTTGAGAAGACTAATAGAGAGATATTGAGAGAAGAAGCAATTTTTGCATATGGTTTCCGTTGAAGTGAAAAAGACATATGATAAAGTCACACGGGAGATACTGTGGAGAGTGTTTGAAAAGAAAGGTGTTGAAGTAGCATATATAAAAATTATGAAAGATATGTGTGAGATCACAATGACAACCGTACGGATTCCAAGAGGACTAAGTCCAGAGTTCTCTATTACAATGGGTTTACGTCAATGATTTGCATTAAGTCCATTTATTTGTTGTTGTTATAGTTAAGCCCACTCGACATATTCAAGATGGAGTTGGATGTGGTGTCAAATAAGCAAGAGTCTCCATTGCGTGGTCCGAATGCGGTGACAGTTGAGCTAGGGCCGTTGATTTCGTAGAGAACTCGGAGTAAAGTAAAAAAATAAGTTAAGGTTCTTAGGCCGTAATTTTAGATACCTAAGAGAGGAAATACTAGGAATATTAGACTACAAACATAGAATATTGAAATTTTAATGGGAAAGACAATGGAGATAGTGGACATGATGATAACAAGAAAAATAAATATTTTATGTTTGCAAGAGACAAAGTGGATAGGTAGAAAGTTAGAATGTTGGATAAGTAAATATTTAAACTCTTGTACACAAGAAATAATAAGACAAGAAATAGAGTTGATGTTATTATATATGCCTTATTAAGAGACAAAGTAGTAGGCGTTAATTGGAAATGTGATAGAATTATAACCTTTAAATTGGTGTTTGAAAAAGAAACAATCAATATTATTAGTGATGCTTCTCAAGTGGTTTTAAGGAATGTTATAAAAGTTTAATTCGGATAGATTTAGAAGACGTAGTGTGTGAAATTTCAATAGGTGAAAAGATCTATGGGAGAAAATTTAAATGGACATGTAAATAAAGAGAATAAAGATTACGATGAGGTACACGGTGGATTTGGTTTTAGAAAAATGAACGATGAAGGATGATTAATTTTGGATTTCACAATAGTGTATGGCCCCATAGTGACTAATACATTTTTTCAAAAAAGAGATAAACACTTGATAACATTCAAAAGTTGACTAAATAAATCGCAGATATGCTATTTCATGGCTCGTAAGAGAAATACGAGAGCTTATAAAGACTACAAGATGATCTCAGGAGAAAATTTAACTATATAACACCATGTTCTAGTGTAAATGTCCGTATCCGACATAGGAAATTGAAAAAACAAAAGCATATAGAACATAAAATAAAATGGTGGAACTTATAGGAAGCTAAGCAAGCTGATTTTAGAAAAGTAGGATTATAGTAAGAAGTTTTAAGAAATTCAAGTGCTGATGTAAATGAAGTATGAGTGGGTGTAGCGGCAAAGATAAAAAATAGCGAAAAATTTACTTAACGAGTAAAAAAGTCTTAGTACTTGCAAATGAGGAATCTTGATGGTGGAAAGAGATGCAAGACAAAATAAAAACCAAGAGAACTAGTTGTAAGGCATTTCAACTTTGCGGGAATCAAGAGAATTGAGAAAAATATATGATGGCTAAGAAAGGGGCTAAACATGCCATAACTAAAGCTAAATCAAAGGTGTTTGAAGATTTTTAAAAGCGATTAGACACAAAAGAAGGTGAAAGAGATGATTATAAAATTTTTAGAATGAGAGAAATGAAGACGAGAGTTGATTCAAGATAAATGCGTTAAAAACGTGGATAGCAGGATTTTAGTAGGAAAAAAGGCAACAAAATGTAGGTGGAGAAGATTCTTTTGAGAAATTTTTTAATAAATCGGTGGAAGATAAACTCTTATTGGGCGAGTTACGTAACTATGAAGAGTATTGAAACTTATGATATAGTAGGAAAGTCGATTGTTAAAGGTAGAAGATGCTTTGAAAATGATGAAAAATGGTAAAACGTTTAGACCTGACGATATTCTATTGAGGCTTGGAAATGCATAGGAAGAGAAGGTATTATGTGGTTCACAATTTTTTTAAAACGAGATTGTGAAGACTGCCAAGATGCCTGATTAGTGGAAGAAAAACATTTTAGTAGCTTCTTTAAAAACAAAGGGATATGGATGATTGTGCAAATTGTAGAAGAATTAAGTCAATAAGCCACACAATGAAGCTTTAAGAGTGAGTGTTGGGAAAAGACTTTGCAAGGAGATTCGTGTATTTGAAAGTCAATTTGGATATATGTCAGAAAAGTTAATTGATGGAAGCTATTCATCTCTTGAGAAGATTAATAGAGATATATCGAGAGAAAAAACAATATTTGCATATGATTTTCATTGGCTTGTAAAAGACATATAATGAAGTACCACGACAGATACTGTGGAGAGTGATCGAAAAGAAATGTGTTAAGAGTAGCATACGTAGAAATTATTAAAAACATGTAAGAGAACACGATGACAAACGTAAAGACTCCAGGAGGACTAAGCGGCGTAGAGTTCCCTATCATAGTGGGTATACACCAAGGATATGCATTAAGTCCGTACTTATTTGTTTTTGTTATAGATGACCTCATTGACACATTTAATGTAGAGCTCCGTAGAGCATGTTATTTGCAGATGACATTGTGTTGGTAGATGAGACTAGTGAAGGAGTCAATGCTAAGCTGGAATGTTGGCGGGAGACACCAGAGGAAAAAGGCTTTAAATCGATTCGAAAGAAAACAGTGTAAATGAAATTTAATTTTAGCAACAAAAAAAGGCCTTGGAATCTTATATGAAATTGGGTGCTAGAGAAACGCATTAGGTCTTATTTGTGATAGGAAAATACCAAAAAAGCTTAAAGGGAAGTTTTACTTGACGACAGTGAGAGTCGCACTATTGTACAGATCTGAATGTTAGGCAGTCAATTATGAGTATGAACAAAAGGACGCGAGTGACATAAATAAAAATGTTAAGATGAATGTGTTGACATCCAAGGGAGGATAAAATAAAAAATGAACACATAAGGAGAAAGGTTGGGGTGACTCCTATATATGAGAAATTGAGGAAGTCAAGACTAAGATGATATGTTCATGTGCAAAGGCTTCCTGGAGGTATACCTGTTAGGTGGTGTAGACAATGA
Source organism: Eustoma russellianum (assembly GCA_036186865.1). Lineage (NCBI taxonomy): Eukaryota > Viridiplantae > Streptophyta > Magnoliopsida > Gentianales > Gentianaceae > Eustoma > Eustoma russellianum. Next base: position 1,142,229 of record AP025060.1, on the reverse strand, counting down.
ATGGGGTGCGTTAAATGTGGAAGAGAGACCAAAGAAGACATGGAGAGAGACAATACGGAAGGATATGACTTATATGAAATTTGGGAGCATATAGTCAGGCATAGAGCAAAGTGGATACAGTTGATTCATGTAGCCGATGTCATATAGAGGGTATAAGATTTAAGTGAGAATTTTATGTACTTAGGGCAGACTCACGTAGTTGAGATTATATGACATTTTTAAAGAGACGTATTTTAATTAAAGATGCATATTATGCATTATGTATTAAGAGACATACAATGAGGGTAGGATTTATGCTACAATTTTAAAAAATTAAAAAAAATAAATAAAGCGCAAGAAAAATGAGTGATCTATATAACCGATTCTACAAAATTTGAAAATGCTTGAGTGTTGTCGTAGTGACAGACTAAAAGTAGTTCATACTGTTACAGATGTGTCATAAGCATGGGGTAATGCATCGTGATCTTAAGCCCGAAAACTTTCTCTTTGGAAACAAAAAGGAGACTGCACCACTGAAGGCTATTGATTTTGGGCTCTCTGTGTTCTTCAAACCTGGTAATCTTCTGTAAATTTTACCAGTTGAATTTCATACTACCATATTTTCCAAAAAGAATGACTTTTAATCCGCTGAAATGGATTTTTCTGGATGCTTTTGCAGGCGAGAGGTTTAATGAAATCGTAGGGAGTCCCTACTACATGGCTCCTGAGGTTCTTAAAAGAAACTATGGACCAGAAGTTGATGTCTGGAGTGCTGGTGTAATTCTTTACATCTTATTGTGTGGTGTCCCTCCTTTTTGGGCAGGTCAGTATTTTTTGCCTTCTGTTTTGGTTATTTAATTCCATTATTATTGGGGTATTCTCACTTCAAGTCTCGACTGTTCAAGAAAATCTTCCATTATCATTGGGTTCTTCTGTCACTCCATTTTGTGTTTAAAATGGTGCTTCAAGAATAAGAATACATGCTTGTACACTGGTTGTCCATCCTTCTCCCATTAATTCACTAACAGGTAATATTTGGGGTAAGAAAAATCAGGTCTTGGGGAAAAAAGTGTAAAACTTTCCCTAACTTTTCATTTCCATGAGAAGACTTTCTTGCCTGGAACTTGATCTTGGGGTTTCTAGTTCTTTATGCAAGCCTTGTCTCTTTTGTCCCTTCCTTTCTTTGATTCTGAAGTCTCTGTCTAATGCAGAAACTGAACAAGGAGTTGCCCAGGCAATCATTAGGTCCCACGTTGGTTTTAAAAGGGATCCCTGGCCAAAGGTATCTGATAGTGCGAAAGACCTCGTCAAAAAGATGCTCAACCCTGATCCAAAACAGAGACTGACTGCTCAGGAAGTGCTAGGTGAGAGAAAAGAGCCTGATTGTAAATACCCTTCTGCGTTCTCTTGATATGATAAAATTTTGACATGGATGCCTTCTCTTGGGTTATTACAGATCATCCTTGGTTAACGAATGCAAAGAAAGTTCCAAATGTTAACTTGGGTGAAGCTGTTAGAGCAAGGCTAAAGCAATTTTCAATGATGAACAAGCTGAAGAAACGAGCTCTGTCGGTAATGCCTGAAGATCTGCTATGACAAAATATTGTTGCTTGTTCTTTTTCTCTTTCCAAATTTTATCCGTGATGGTTAATCTTTTGGCATAGCATTTCCCTAAATTTTGCATGAAACTGTTTTTGTGTCACAGGTGATTGCTGAGCATTTATCTGTGGAGGAAGCAGCTGGCATAAAGGAGGGCTTCCAGCAGATGGACACCCACAACAAAGGGAAGATTGATATTAACGAGTTGAGAGCTGGTCTAAATAAGCTAGGCCATCAAATGGCGGATGCAGATCTTCAAATTTTGATGGATGCTGTAAGTCCCAACTCAAACTTCAGAATGCCGTTTTCATGATCATATGTTTCTTTGTTGTTGGTCAATTATTCTGTTAAACTGATGATGCAAGTTCACTTGACCTATGTTAATGACAGTTTAGATATTCTCCATTCTTCATTTCTTTTTCCTTCAGAAAGCTTTATTAGAAAATCCCACATGTTCTTTGAGGGAATACAACAACATTGCCCCATTGTCTTAGAGGCTCCCGTCTATGGCGGGGTATGAGAGGTCGGATGTACGCAACCATACTCATGTGTTAGAAACACACAGATGTTGTTTTTTCTGATGACCCATAATAAAAATTGCGTTTGTCGATCAACTGCTACTTCACAATATAAGAAGCGCAGCCAATTTAGCGAGTCATTTTGCTTTATTCCATCATATTCCAAAGTGAAGGAAGAATGTGTACTTGACTTCATTAGATGAAGTCAATGGAAACTCTTTGAGGGAATATTCTTCCTTATTAAAGCATTCTTATGATTCACTCAATAAGGTTTACTTCTGTTATCTGTGCTTCATATCATCTTTGGTTCTTGCTGATTGTGCGTTTGGAAGTAATTTGGATAATTATTTTCAGGGTGATGTCGATAGAGACGGATATCTAAATTATGGGGAATTTGTTGCAATTTCTGTTCACCTGAAAAAGATGGCGAATGATGAGCACTTAAGGAAAGCCTTTGAGTTCTTCGACAGAAACCAGAGTGGATATATAGAAATTGAAGAGCTAAGAGAAGCCTTATCTGATCCCATCGATCCTGATGCCAACAGCGAAGAAGTACTTAAGGCCATTATTCTGGACGTAGACACTGACAAGGTTTGTGGTTCTACCATTAAGTTACATGTTTGCTAAGATCTCCTGACTTTTCTCCCTTTTCATCTATTTCTTTCGGTTGCATATGGAGCCGGGAGTTTTACTGGAATTAAACTCTCTATCCCAAAGGATAGATGTATTGTTTGAGTGCCTCTCACACTCCCTAGACCTTAACAATAGCTTTTACTGTCGTTGGAAGATACTAGATATGTGTTATCATTGTTGTTGATATGATGTGGTTGAAGAGGAATCATTATGTCGGGGCTCTTTCCTTTTTCTTTATCGGTATCTTTTAAAACATAAAAGAACTTATGGATGCTATATCTCTGGTTGAAAATTAAGGAAAATAAGATTATTATAGTAACAGGGGTTTCTGCATAATAGCTAGTGTAAAAGGGTGTTGCATTTAGATACTTTCTATACTTTAGATTGACTTTGCATTTTTTTTGTTTTTGTCTATCTTTCATTATTTATGCATATACATGTCCATGAATATTTTAATATCGGAAGCTTTCTATTTGTGTTACTAAATCCCTTCACTAGTACACTAGCACACCATATTTCTATTGTTGAGTCATATATGTAGGTACATATAGAGTCGGGATTTCATTGGAAGCAAACTCTCTATCCCTTAGGATGTAGGTATTGTTTGTCTGTCTCTCACCCTTCCCAGACCCTAACGATGATTTTTGCTGTCGTTGGGATATACTGAATATGGTGTTGGTTTTTTTCTTTTACTCCTGATTCTACCCCCGTAGCATGAATTGATCTCCGTTTTGGCATTGCTTTTGGTGACTCGTGGAAGTCGTTGAAAAGAGCCTTAATCAAGCATCAAAGAAAGGAAAGATTCTTAATCAGATTTGTTGAAACTCGGGTTTATATGGGTGAGGCACATATCCACTCAAAACCTTAAGACAATAGGTGGTGGTACTTCATCCTCATATAATCCATGTGTTTTATCTCAAATTGTCCGATGTGGGACAATATTCTCAACACCCGCCTCACGTGACAACGTGACTTCACATACACACGCGCTTTAGAACCCGTCTTCAATCACAAACCACAAGCCAACCTCTGGACTTGGGTAAGGGGAGAATAAATGGCTGGGCGAGGGAAGGTGTGATTCCATATTTTTAAACTGCCTCTGATGCCATGTTGAAACTTGGGCTTACATGAGGTGAGGTACCACCACCCATTGCTTTAATATTTTGAGCGGATATGAGCTTTACCTCATGTAAGCTCAAATTTCAACTAGATTCTTAGGCGATAATGCACATATTTCAATAGGACAAAAGAGTTTCTCATTTGACTAGCTGAAGTAGCATTACACGTACATTATTGACCTCTGCTGTTATTATGCAGGATGGACATATTAGTTATGAGGAGTTTGCAGCCATGATGAAGGCAGGAACAGATTGGAGAAAGGCATCAAGACAGTATTCAAGAGAACGATACAATAGTCTGAGCTTGAAATTGTTCAAAGATGGATCCATAAAAGTACCCAATGAGTCGGTTAGGTAACTTATGAAGGATTGATATGTCTCCCCTGTAAACTAAAAACCACGGCATTAGCGTCTACTCCTCAGTAGTCTTCTCACCCCTTTGAATTGTACCATCGTTTCCACTCATTAATGGTCAGATCCCAGCCTTGTTTTGGCTTGTTGCAGTGTAGGTGTTAGGTCCGTAACAAACATCCTAGAGGGGCCAATAAGAGGATGAGATTTGGTGAAAAATAGTGGGTTGGTTGCCCCCTCTCTGGACATAGAGTATCCACTTTCAATGAAGTGATGAAGCTTTCCATGTCTATATTTCCCTAGTCTTATAGATTTACTTAGCTGCTGTTTGGTTCACACTTAAGTATCGGAATCAGAATTGAAATGAGTATGTCAAGTTATGGGTTTGGGTCTAAAAGTGATAGTTTTTTGGTATTGAAGTGAAAATGGGTATGATAGACATTGATGGTGTTTGGAATGTATCGGAATTGAAATGTGTATCGAATTTGGTCGGCCGGAAAAATGGCTGGAAATATTTGACCGCCCTCATTCCCCCATATTGATAGACAGACAGGGGCTAGTATATCAAAAAAACGATATTCATTATCAAATACTTGGATATTAAAGTGATACCTATACCTTCCATATCCCCAAACAAACAACTTCACTGTGTTTGGAATTCCCTTATTTCCAAACCCCCTAACCAAACACCACCTTAGTTTTTATTTGGAGTTTTCATTTTTATAACAACTATACCCAGTATATTTCAACGATGTCAAAAGCTATTGTTAGGGAGCTTTCATTTTTGTGAAAGAACATAAATAATTCTCTCATATATCCTGTTGGAATGAAGATGGCGCTGATATCATAAGATTTCAACAGCTGTGGTGTTTCACATGCAAGAATGAGATGATACTTCAATTTATCTAAAGGAAGGATCAAAACCACACAAAATTCACCATCTTAATCAAACATTGGTATAAAACCACCACTAATTTAAGCTGCTCACCGGGATTCTTTACTGGAATTGCGTAGCCGAAGGGATATCTTTTGCCAAATCTCCAGTCTTGTTCAAGAGTTGAACACATTTTCAACGCACTTTGTTTATCGACACCGTCGCAAGTCTTCATTACAAGGTACGAATCAACAACAAAATTACCCTATTGTCTTAGAGGCTTTTACCTATAGCGTGGTATGGTGGGTCAGATGTATGCAATCATACTATGTGTTAAAAACACACAGATGTTTTTTATTGACACATAATGAAAATTGCATGTCGATCAAATGATACCTCACAATATAAGAAGAGCAACCAATTTAATGAATCATTTAGCTTTATTTCATCGTATTCTAAATTCAAAGAAGAATGTGTCTCATTCTAACAAGGTAGGAATCCTGAGATCTAATATGCGTTGCGACTTACCAATTCCGCGTCTAATGTACGTTTTTGACGCGTTTTGACGCATGTCTGTGTATCGCATAGAATGAAGGGTTTCAGTTGCTTCCTAAGTAATCATGAACTTTATACTTTCAAAGAAAAAGATATGGTTTCTGAACATATGGATTGGTGTTTAATTAAGTTTGCCATAATGTCATTTGATGCACGTGTTGGATTAGTAGGATCTCTTTGTATGGCATAACTTGAAAAAGGAAAATGATCAACGTGGAACTAAGATGCGTTTAGTTATTTTTGCCAACAATGATGTCAATACACGTTTTTGGTAAGAGTTAATTGCACATGTTATTCAAACTTTGTCACAAAGTTTTAAGTATCATCCATATTTTCATCTAATTCGGTTAACAGTCATACTTATTGGTGAAATTAACACCTGGTATTGAAGAATTTGGTATTAAAAGTGGTCAGTGGCTGGTCGGTGTTATCGGCGGCCATTGGTCGCAATAACTGTCACCGCTTTGGTAACCGCTTTTCCAAAAGCATTTCCCCCCTTTAAACACTGTTTTGGCTGAAAACGGAGGCTGAAATACTTGGAAAAATAGCGAATAGATTTTCTGAGCTGACCATGGCACATAAAGGAGAAATCAAAGCCATTGTGACATCTGTAATTCCCATCCCTTGTGAAGAGGAGAAAGAACTGCGAGAGACGCTGCAAGATGTCATTGGAAAGGGAAAGAAGGTCAGGCTTGAACAGAAGATTGATCCCAGCATTCTTGGAGGTCTTATGGTGGAATTTGGCCAAAAGGTTCTTGACATGTCGATAAGAACAAGAGCTCGTCAGATGGAGAGATTCCTTCGTGATCTTGTCAATTTGGATATGTGAAATCAACTTTTGCCACCAAATAGGATGTCGGGGGGCTTTTTGATTTTTTTTTTCCTTTATTATTGAAAGTATTGATACACAATTTTGGTTAAAGTAGGGTTAAAAGTGGGGTTAAGTCCGGTCAACGATCGATTTGAGCAGTCAACGGTAAAACAGCAGGTCATCCGGATGTCAGGGATTAATTTTACCAATAAATATGGCTGTTAAGCGAATTAGATGAAAGTACAGATGCTGCTTAAAACTTTGTGGAAAAGTTTGGATACCAGGTGCAATTAACTCTTTTTGATAAGTTAGATCTTTTGTATGTGTTATTTATATATAAGTACTATTTTTCTATTTCTAATGGAGTCAACGATACACTATTCTTTGACTTTGAAATATAATATAATAAAGCAAAATGACTCACTAAATTGGCTGTGCTTCTTATATTTTGAAGTAGAAGTGGATCGATACAGCTTGATTTTCATTATAAATCATCAAAAAACAATCTTCGTGTGTTTCTAACACATGAATATGGTTGAGTATATCCGACCTTCTTATACCTCACCATAGACGGGAGGCTCTAAGACAATGGAGTAATGTTGTTGATATATGAGTACTACAAAAAAAGCTAGTGTCTATTTTTTTTCCAACAATGTCATTCCATCTACATTTTCTTTTATCAGTTAGATATCTTTATTTGCTTTGTTCATACGTTGAGTCTCGAACAGAATATTTACTGTTTTTGCCGGCAATGTCAAACCATCCGCATTTTGTCTTTTTTCCCCCTCGTAATTTAGTCTTTTTTAAGGTGATTATCATTTATAGTATGCCGTTAGCTCTCCGTTTGGGTCCGTCAATGGAGCCTAAGAAGGAAAGGAAACGTTAGAGGTCCAGGGGCACTGCCCTAAAAAAACCCTCTAACGCTCAAGTCAGTTATGAGTATTTTAGTATGCAGTTTATGCTGGAATAAAGGTTAATAATAAACATGTCTTAAGATCTCACTGAGAGTATGGCTGTTTGAATGTCGCCTGAGATGCCATTTTGGAGATCTCTCAGTGAGAGTTGGATGGTTCGAGAATATGAAGTTCTTTCCTTAGAGAAGAAGACTCCGAAAGTTGTGTTGGGCTCCTCCCATTCGTCTGTCTTCGAGAGTCTTTTATGCATAAAATTGATGAGATCAGTCCCTCTGCCCGATGATGGGACTATTGCTTGTGTAGGAGGGGTACTTTGTCTGCTGTAGATGTGCAATGTGATTGGACAAATGCATGCTTAAGTAGCTACGCAGGTAGCTGAGTCTATGACACGTAGGTGGCCAGCAATAATGTCTCTCTACTCAACCAAGCGATGCTTGACACTTGGAAAGCATTTACAGAATTGTTTTGGTGGGTCCCAGACGGCAGTTATCTTGTCTGAACTAGCCGAGTATTTTAGGGACAAAAACCTTTAAGAGACTGAGGCCGAGGCTAGGGCTCAGGGCAATCAGAAAGCTGAGGCCAAGACTGTTCCGAGGCTGAGCAACGTCTGATTCCTTGTGAAGTTATATGCTGCTGATCTGAAATTTGGATATTTACTTGCTGAGGCCGACCAGAAGTGGTTGCCTCAGTTAACCAGTACATTGCTGAGCCGAGCTGTAATTAGAATTCCGCTAAGAATTTGGCCAAGTGTGTTTTGGCCAAGAATAGTGTAATCTGCCGAGCCGAGCTGACTAATAGTTATTCTTGGACTTGCCTTAGTTACTTTAGATGACTTGCCTCGACTGTTGATGACAGAGGCCGAGGCTGGTGCCTTCTGGCCGAGGTTGACTAGTCAAATAGCTGAGCAAGAGTCATGTTGACCATTTGACTGACTAGAAATTTTTGCCTTATTTGAGCAGGTAGATTTTGTCTCATCACTTTGCCCCCAGATTAGTCTGGCCGAGCCGAGCAGGAAGGGTAGGCTAATCGATTCAGAGCTTTTAATGCGTTGTCCTGTCAAGTAGTGATGTGTCTGCCTCTGGTTGGACCGTACTGCGCATTTACTGTTTGCGCAGACTGCGAAGCGTCAGTTACGCACCTTTTCACTTCCGGCGGTTGAAGGTACCGAGGACGAGACCCTCGAGGCGCCTTTTGGGATGGCTGAGCTGGGGCTATAAATAGGGCTGCCTAGCGAACTTTCCAAAGTCTCATTTTCTTTCTCGCATCGTCTATTCCTGCTCTTACTTTCTTCTCCGGCAGTCCTCATCGGTTTTCACTGTTTTCCTCTCCGACCAGTCGCGCTTTGTTCCAGCAGCGTCCTTCGCGTATCTCCCCAGTCACCTTTTTTACTTTGTAAGTCTTCTTCTTGTTCTGCAATGGCTTCTGCTCATGATTCTCAGAATGTTTTTGAAGGGGCATCTTACGCCGGCGGTGGTGGAGAAAACCCTAATTCTCCATCTTCGTCGGAGAGGACGGTCTCCAGCGATGACCGTTCGTTAGCAAGATTGTGCAAGGCCACTGGTGGCTCTGCCAGACCCAGTCGGGGTGTTCAATCTAGCAGGGCATTACCGTGGTCGATTCCTCACCGGAGCGAACAAAGGTTGCTCCTGCTCCGGCGACTGTAAATCCTCCGGTTCTGCAAAGGGCCCCATCTCTGTATACAGGGGTAATTAATAAGGGTCTGCCATCCGTTCATGTCCAAGAATCTTTCTGTACTTTGTGCAATGCCGAGCTGAACCGAATATGTAAGAGGTATAAATTTGACTTAGATTGGTTCAGTCCTTTTCTGCCTCTGCCTGGTCAGACAGCTTATGATCCCCCAAAGGATTATGAGGCTGTCTATGAAGAGTGTTTCAAATCGGGGTTCAATCTTCCTGTTCCTGAACCCCTTGTCCGTATCCTTCGTTCTTACAACTCAGACTTCCTCAGATAAAACCAAACGGTCTGAAGATCATTCTCCGCTATTTTCTTTTTCTCAGAATAATTGAGTCTCCGTTCCATCTTAGTGTATTTAGGGGTCTTTTTTCTTGTAGAGTCTCGGATAGCTGGTATTATTTTAGTAAACAAGCTCCCACCAGCGAGTTCAATTTTGCCATCAAAATCCCTTCCCTTACAAAAAATTGGAAAGGTCGATTTTTCTATATCAAGAAAGATGAGCTGCCGAAATGGAACGTCTGGAAATCCAGCAAGACAGACAGCCTGAAGCCGAGCGTAGAGTATTGCAATGAAGCGGCCAGACTTCAGAACCTGCCTGTTGTGATTGACTGGCAGAAGGTGGACGTAACCATTTTGGAGGAAGCTGACCTGGGCCATTTGGCTTCGCATCAGAACTTTCGACCACTTACTACAGATAGCCTAGCAATAGTCAGAGGTTGGTCTCTGTTTGCCTTAATTTTTATGTTTATCTAACTTCCAGTTGGTAACTGTCTTGTTTTTTTATGCAGGCTCAATGGCTTTTGGAAATGATGATTACGCTAGTCAAGTTGCTGAGATCGCAGCTCGAAAGAAAGCCAGGAGACCAAGAAGGAAGCTTGTGACTGCTTCTGTCGAGGTTGGATCTGCCTCGGCTTTGTCCCCTGTGGGGAATATTACTATTGCTGAGCCAAGGTTTGAGCCCATCCAAGATGAGGCTGATAATCTGACTGCGTCGGCTGAGCCATGTATTCTTTTTCTTACTTTCAATTCTTTGGGCCAAGATTGGTCACTAACTTGCTTTTGGTGTACGTTTGCAGCTTTGACGACAGTTGAAATAAGGGATGAGGTGACTGAGCCCATTCCTCGGGACTTAGATGCAAAAAGAGGGGCCGAGATGAAGGTCCATCTGCTCCAACTGAGGTGACTTCACCTCAGCCATCAAGAACCCCAGGGCTGATCCTGGGTGAATTTTCAGAACAAGACTCTACTGTGGATTCTGCCACAGCCAGACGTCTGAATAAATTGATGGTTCTGCCCTTGGACCGTGAGAGGTTCAAGCTCCATCATGAGAAGATCTCAGCAATGCTTACCATATTAACCTTGCATTGGTAAATATTCTTCTTCTGTTTGTTTGCATTGATTGAATGATAACACTTGGGAATTTTCTAACTTTCTTGTATGGTAGATCCAAGCCCAAGAGAAATTCAAGAACGAGGAGAGAAATTCAATGAGGCACTCATGGCCAAGACTAGGGAGTTTGACGAGGCTACTGAACTGATGGCCGAGCAAACTAGAGAAATTGAGGCACTGAGGGCCGAGGTCTCCACTCTTCGCCAATGAAAGGAAGAAGCTGACACCAAGTGGGCTGCTTCCAATTTTTAAGTGGATGAGCTGGAAGGCAAGGTTGCCGAACTAGAACTCTCCTCAACTCAAGCTCTGTCTGAGGTAGAGTCTTTAAAGACTGAACTGCAGTAGGAGAAAAAGGCTCGAGAGGATCAACTGGCTAATCTGCCTCAGCAGTTAGTAGAAGCGAAGGCTGAAGCAGTTGCAGAGTTTAGAAGATCTCAACTGTTTGAAGAAAATCTGTTGCTGCAAGGTCCGGTCATGCAGATGGGCCAGACATAGGCAATAGATATCTGCTCAGAAGTCTGCCCCCAATTAAATAAGGAAGATCCTAAGATCATTGATCTCTGCCATCTTACTGCTGGTCAAGATTTCAACACTCAGTTTAAGCAGTTTTTGGATGGAGCTGATCTTAAGGACGCCGAGGATTAGACTTAGACTTCTTGTAATAGGGCTGAGCAGACATATTTTGTACTTTGTACTGAAAACTCTTCAATGAAATTTTCAAGTGTTTGACCACTTCTTCAACTTTCCATTCTATTCTGCCTTTCGCATTTTTATAATTTGTGATAAGTAATTTTGAAAATTGTTATCGCCGAGATTCAGGGTCGGGTTTGCACTTAACAAACTTCTTTACTATGCAATCAGTTAAAATAAACTAAGTTTGCAAGTTTTAAGTTTTTAAAATAAACCTGTTATTCTGCCAAGCTGAGCCGAGAATTGGCTAAGAATGAGGCCTGCCTGAGCATTGAGCTGAGCCGACAAACATAATCTGCCTTAGATGAGATTCGGGCTAAAGGATGCTTTTGAATAATGACTTAGAATTATTCTAAGTTTTTAATCTCTGCCAGATCTGGAAAAGCGTCTTTCTCTGTTTGGCTATTCTACCCTGAGCAACAACTTGCCCAATTTAACTTGTGAGTTTTAAAGCTAAGTGCCTGTCTTTAATTAGGCCGAGCTGAGATGATTAGGCCGAGACATCATTTGTTACAGTCGAGATGAGACTATAAGGCCTAGGTTTCCCTTGTAGCAGCCCATTAAGATCCCCTTTAAAACCATAAGTTAGAGGAGTGTGACCACTTAGGTCATTTGGCCGAGACGTGAAACCTGTCACGTTCGGAGTTCCCTTAAAACCATAAGGCAGAGAACAGGGGTGTCCCTCTTTAAGAGTGCGAAACCAATCGCATTTTTACCGAGATGTGAACTCTGTCACGTTCGGAGTTTCCTTAAAACCATAAGGCAGAGAACGAGGGTGGCCACCTAGACCACCTTATTAGGAGTGCAAAACATGTCGCATTTTTGCCAAGACATGAAATCTGTCACGTTCGACGTTCCTTTAGAATCATAAGGCAGAGAACAAGGGTGACCACCTGAACCACCTTTTTAGGAGTGCGAAACCTGTCGCATTTTTGCCGAGGTGTGAAACCTGTCACGTTCGGTGTTCTCTTAGAACCATAAGGCAGAGAACGGGGGTGGCCACCTGGACCACCTTTTTAGGAGTGCAAAACCTGTCGCATTTTTGCCGAGATGTGAAACCTGTCACGTTCGATACTCTCTTAGAACCATAAGACAGAGAACAAATAGTTGAGTCCCCAACATGGGAGGGTGTTTTGTCAAAGCATGGATGAAAGAATTAGTCGGGCTGAGCCGGGCAAACGTATGAATAACGATTAATCCTCTGATAACATAAGGCTGAGCTGAACTGGAACAGAGATTTGAATAGAATAACTAGGGAATATCTTTGCCCCGTTAATCAAGATAAAGATCTTCATATTCCATAAGGAGATGGATCTTCCAGACAAATTTACTACCGAGCAGAAGAAGGTACCAGGCTGAGCCAGGTGAAGAACTTGAATAAGATATGATGGGGACTTCAAGTCCCATTTGTCGAGAAAAGCCCTGCTTAAAATCTGGATAACTTATTTGTGATAGCAAATTAAATAATAAACGTTTAAAGTCAATGCATTAACTTTAAATAATGTACATATATGTACGTAAAACTTCGGATACATGTAGGAAAGGTGGATTAGGATCCTTTGCAGGCTTTTGCCTTCCTGTCAGCCGTATGCGCTCAGAAACCCACAATCTCTGCTCCGATGAATCTGGATCTTTGTCTTTTGGCGACCTGTGCCGATGTCCAGGTCGACAACTTTCACCAGAAGGAGGCCGAACAAAATCCAGCCTATTGTGCAACCTTGACCTCAGATTGTAGAACCGTTGTATGTGGTCGAGCTCGATCAACCGCTCAATCTCTTGAGTAAGCTGCCTGCAGTCATCTGTATCATGCCCAATATCATGATGGTAGAGGCAGTACAGTTGATGATCCCTTTTGTGAATAGGTCATGCTAATGGCTGGGGATCTCTTGTTAGATTTTACCTCCTCATGTAGGAGAGAACACGAGCCTTGGAGGCTAGCAGAGATGTTCTTTCTTTGTCTCGGCCTCCAAGCCGAATTTTGGTTGAGCGCCTTTCTTGTGGTTGTGCTCTGACTTTATTGTCAACTATTCTGCCACGTCTAAGTGGCACCAGCACTTTTCGTGCGTGTTTCAGATAATAATCCAGAGCCTTTAACGGCTCGGATGCAAAGTGCTGACGGATCGCTCTATTGAGCGTCTAGCCTCGGCCATGAATTTACTCCATAAGTTTTATTTGCGGAGAAGAATCACTGGGACGAAGCCCATTGGACCCCGCAGCAGGAGCTTTTTCTTTCATTTCCTTAACCACCGCCTGGAATACGTTAGGATTCTGGGTCACATAGCGGATGGCTCGCAAGTGTTCCTCATAGGTGCAGGCAGTAGCAAGGGTTGAAGATTCTGCTGGTCCCGGGGAACCCTGTTCCGGTTGTAGTTGAGGAGACCTTCGATGTCTCCTAGGAGTCATAGGTCGCTTGGACCCTTTCCAATCTTTTATATCCATCCTCCTATCGATGGATTTATAGGATGGTTGCCTAGAAGGCTCTTGGAAGGCTATTTTTGAGGGATACAGAGGTTCAGACCCTCCTTATAGCGCCAAATGATGAAGTCGGATCTTCATCGAATAGATCGGAGACGATCCTTATAGTATGCCGTTAGCTTTCCATTTGGGTCCGTCAATGGAGCCTGAGAAGGAAAGGAAACGTTAGAGGCCCAGGGGCACTACCTTGGAAAAACCCTCCGACGCTCAAGTCAGTTATGGGTATTTTAGTATGCAGTTTATGCTGGAATAAAGGTTAAGAATAAACCTGTCTCAAGATCTCACTGAGAGTATGACTGTTTGAATGTCGGCTGAGATGCCGTTTTGGAGATCTCTCACTAAGAATCAGATGGTTCGAGAATATAGAGTTCTTTCCTTAGAGAATAAGACTCTGAAAGTTGTGTTGGGCTCCTCCCATTTGTCTGTCTTCGAGGGTCTTTTATGCACATAACTAATGAGATCAGTCCCTCTGCCCCGATGATGGGACTATTGCGTGTGTACGAGGGCTACTTTGTCTGCTGTAGATGTGCAGTGTGATTGGACAAATGCATGCTTAAGTAGCTGCGCAGGTAGCTGAGTCTATGACACATAGGCGGCCAGCAATAATGTCTCTCTACTCAACCAAGCGATGCTTGACACCTGGAAAGCATTTACAGAATTGTTATGGTGGGTCCCAGACGACAGTTATCTTGTCTGAACTAGCTGAGTATTTTAGGGACAAAAACCTTTAAGAGACTAAGGCCGAGGCTAGGGCTAAGGGCAATCAGAAAGCTGAGGCCGAGACTGTTCCGAGGCCGAGCAACGTCTGATTCCTTGTGAAGTTATATGCTGGTGATCTGAAATTTGAATATTTACTTGTTGAGGCCGACCAGAAGTGGTTGCCTCAGTTAACCAGTACATTGTTGAGCCGAGCTGTAATTAGAATTCCTCTAAGAATATGGCCGTGTGTTTTGGCCAAGAATAGTGAAATCTGCCGAGCCGAGCTGACTAATAGTTATTCTTGGACTTGCCTTAGTTACTTTATATGACTTGCCTCGACTGTTGATGACAGAGGCCGAGACTGGTGTCTTCTGGCCGAGGTTGACTAGTCAAATAGCTGAGCATGAGTCATGTTGACCATTTGACTGACTGGAAATTTTTATCTTATCTGTGCAGGTAGATTTTGTATCATCAAAGATATTTAACAACTTTCATTCTTAGCTGCTTCTACAACTTTGTTTAAACTCACGATTAAAGAACATGTCCAAGGTTATAATATCTTAATTATAGATCGACCTATTAAATAATTGGGCCCTTTGTTGAATTTTATGCAAGGGCAGGCGCTCGGTGGCACTTAAATAAGAGATGAGATCTTCTCACCCTTCATACTCTCAACTTCTTGCCCACCGCCTGTTACATGGCAGTAAGGTGGGGTGGTGACGTTAGATGAGTGTCATCCGCATCCAGCCTCACCACCTCCTTTGATGCCACGTGACGGACGGTGGCAAGGAGGTGAGGGTGTGAGCGGTGAGGAGATCCGGTCCCGTTAAATAATGGGTTGGAATCTTCTAACCCATTCCATGTCACATTTTTCATTCTATTTAATTAGATCGGGATGATATCTTTTCACCTCTTTCTCCGTCATCTCATTTCCACCCCCTGCCACGTGTCTTTCACCCACTCTTATACATCTTTTGTTGGCCACCTCTTATTTAGCTTCAGCACTCCCCCTATTGCCACGTAGCAGGCGGTAAGGAGGAGGTGAACGGAAAAAGGATGATGTGATCCAAACCCAACCAAATCATGTCACGTGTATTTAATTCAGATGGAATTATTTTACATAGCATGATCTCATTAAATAAGATAAAGAGTGGGATATAATAGGGATAGAAGATCTTTATCCGTGCATAATCTACGCAAAAATTGCTCTGCTTTCCACTATTTTAAAGAAAGATAATAATATCCTTACGACACTTTTGTGATGTTTAAAATAATCATTTTTTATGTACATCGTAATCTTGGTGTGTCATACACCATGATACGTGTCATACACAATGTAATACCGGTATGTAATAAAAATTCATACTTGGATTAACTATACACTGTGATCCCAGTGTATAGATACAACAAAAACGTCAGTTCTTATCAATATAGATTAGTACCTCGATTTTTTTATCTAACAATTAAAATAATAATTTTATTATGTTATATTCCTAAATCTAATCTTTGATCGGAAAATGCACAATTAGATTGTTGGAAATTGGTTCTAAAGTAAGTCTAAATCTTTTTCGTTCCTTCCGTTGACTTTGGTTGGGGAGGAAAAAATCTATTTTAAGGCAAAAATGGCAAAAGATTGTATATCGATGTAAGTATATTCCAAAACCTGAATTCGGATCAATTTTGCTCTAATAATATATGGTTGGAATGTAATTTACCCTTTATGTTAAGTCACACGTATCTAGTCTGATAAAAGTGCTTATGTTTTATCCAACGAATTTTCTTCCATAAATTCATACACACAATAATGTTGAAACTTAGGCATACATGAGGTGAAGATCATACCTCATCCTCATATAACACATATATTTTATCTCAAATTGTCCGATGTGAGACAATATTCTCAACACTCAAACTTAGCCATACATGAGGTGAAGCTCATACCTCATCCTCATATAACACATATATTTTATTTCAAATTGTCCGATGTGGGACAATATTCTCAACACCCATCCTCACGTAGCAACGTGCCTTAAAACCTGCCCTCAATCATAAACACTTGGCATATACACGCGTCTTAGAACCCGCCCTTAATCACAAACCATAAGCCAGACATGAACATCTGAACTTGTGTGAGGGGAAATAAATGGTCAATCATTGGCCAAGCAATGTGTGAGTTCACATTTTTAAAACTCGTTCTGATACCATGTTGAAACTTGAGCTTACATAAGGTGAGATCATGTCCACTCAAAACCTTAAAGCTATAGTAATGGTACCTCATACTCATATAACCTATATATTTTTTCTAAAATTGTCTGAAATAATATTCTCAACACATACGTGCACTGTATCTTCCACTGCAATTTGGAGAGGAAAAAAGTGCACCACAAAAAAGAAAGCATAAGCGGTACTATATCGTAGACTGCAACTTGGAGAGAAAAGAGGTGCACCACAAAAGGAAAACAAGCGTTAAAGTAAGACAAGTTCATCTTGTTTATTATATAAGGTCCTACAGCAATCATATGTTCTTTTTTATCATCTAAGATCATACAACAATCATCGATTTTTCTTTTGACTTAACTGATATAACATATTTTTCTTTTTGAGTAGACATATTACACCATGAGATATTATCTCTTTCGGTATTAATTCCCAAACGGAAGAAAACTCATTCCTAGGGAATAACTGATTAAGCAGGAGGCAGAACCTGCAGTAAACAGAAATAATGAAAATCAATCAATCATACCCAGTATATCCCAACGGAATCAAAAGTTATCGTTAGAGTCGATGAAGATTGAGCGGCAGGTAAATAATAACTCTATCCCAAGAGATAGAGAGTTTGCTTCCAGTGAGACCCCAGCTCTCTATGTACCTGCATAAACGTGTATATGTACTTATAATGCAAATAGGAAGCTGCCGATATTAAAATACCCATAAACATGTATATGTACATATAATGTAAAGCAACGACAAAAACAAAAACAAAAAAGTGACAAGTCAACCTAAAATGTAGATAGCATATAAGCCCCTAAATATACTCTATGGTGTCCCTATATCCCGTCTATACCTCGTTAACCTTAATCCTCTGCCTACATGGACTCCTATTTTGGACCATGTCCTCAGAGAGGTGCAAATCTTGTAGGTGATGCCTAATCCGCTCATCCCAAGTCAGTTTGAGCCCGTCTTTACTCCTATTTCTCTTTACAATGAGCTGTTCAACTGATCTGACAGACGCCGTTATTTGTCTCCGCTTGACATGCCCAAACCATCCCAGTCTCCCCTCATCTTATTTGCTAAACTAGTCACCCCTAACCTTTCATGAAACACCTCATTTCTGATCTGGTATAGGCTTATATGCACACACATTCATCTCAACATCCTCATCTATGTCACTCCCATCTTCTGCGACTGTGACCTCTTGATGGCACATCAGTCTGTTCTATATAACATTATCGTCACTGTCATCCTATAAAATTTTTCCTTTAATTTAATTGGAAAATTCTTGTCATACAACACCCCTGAGTCCGTCCTCCATCTACACCAGACTGTTTGAACTCGGTGTTAATCACTACCTATGTCCCTATCTTGTTGTACAAATGATCCTAGGTACTTGAACTTATTTACCTGTGGTACCAATTGACTCTCGATGGTGAGATGACGATCCGATCTCTATCCAGATCTTACACAAACACAAGAGTCTAATACACACGGAACACCTTTTTATTTTTTCCCCTAATATCCGAACATCGAAAAGAAATAAATTAAACTCATGTTTTTATATGATCTGTCTCAGTTTCATAACACTTGAAACTGTAACACACATTAAATATATATCATGACATATGACTTTAAGCTTTATGCTAAAACTAATAGTAGAAACATCACTTTCTGGGATCGACACTTGATGCTAGACACCAAAACAATTTTGAAAATAAAATGAACAGACAATATTTTTGGAATGAGTCATTTTCATTTAGAAACTTTCTTTTGTCAAGAACATCTCAATTATTTGGGGGAAGCCTCGCACATTGTTTGTCTTTGAAAAGTCTCCTAAGTATAGCACGTGTGTGATTTATGCGTATATATCAGGATTTCATCCGTGTATTTTTCTTGTATGCAAAAGATCATACCACGATATGTAGATATGTGTTCCGTGAGGTGGCATATGATATTTGGACGTGGCGTAATAGACTGCTACATGGAGGGGCTAGCTCTTCATCCCTCTTGGGCTACTTATCAAGGGGTGATACAACGAGTACAAGATCTTCAAAATGGGCACAATCTAATGGCATAGCTTCGATTGTATAGGACAAGACAGTAGTATTTCTTTTTATTTTTGAAAGAATGCCACTTGTATAGACTTTACCATTATCAATAAAGCGATTCCTTTTTTGCAAAAAGAAAAAGATCATACCGTGACTTCGAGAGTATTCACCCTCTCAGTTACAAAGAGCATTGTATATGATGTAAATCAAGTCATTCATTAGTCATCTATGAGGGAGGTCTAGACCTTGGTGCACACAAGTGTCAAAGTCCAAGCTCGCTCCGAGCTAATCTCATGACCCAAACACGCACAACGAAATTCAAACGAACTTTAGATGCAATATATCATCGATTACCAAATGAACTATGGCACTACACATCAATGTATATTTCTATTTCAGCCAGCATTACATCACTAGATGCAATTTGAATCTTTTGACCACACTTCACCATATTCATGTTTAGTTTTGAAGCTTTATTTTGACGAGAATTATCTGTAAATCAAGTTAAAAGTAAAGGGAAAGGGTAAATCATAAATGTTGATTATGTTGTTATCCGCTATAGTTAAGGGTTCAGATCGTCTGACCACCCTTTAGGGGTATTAAATGACCCGTTGACACGTGGCACACAGGGGAGTGGTGAGACTGGGTGCGGGTGACCCCCATCCAGCCTCACCATCCCTGTGTGCCATGTGGCAGGCGGTCGCGAGGAGGGTGAGGCGCGCGGGAGTCAGGAGATCCCGCTCCTATAGTTAACGCATAGAGAACAAAGTCAAATTAGAAATTATGATAAGGCCAGAAAAATTCAATTTCGGGTAGCATCTATCTGAGTTAGATAGAATTTGGAAGGAAAAAAATAATAGAAGATAGATAAATTTTAAAAAATATGATCTAACATGTCTGTCTTATTCACTCGGATATGCCATGTGTATTGTGTTCTTTTGATGTACGTATGTTGTATACTTCGTAATGATACGTTAGAAAATTGGACAACCATGGATACGAGATCCTTATCCAGATCAATGTAACAATATTATTGGAAATTCAAAAGAAAAAAAATAGATATTATCTTATTCAACAATTTTTAAAATGCCTACCGGAATTTGTTTTTATTAGAAGAATTTTGTGACCACATGTCGTCAATAAATTGACATTATATCTGCCTCAATAATATATTAATACGGACCTCCGATTGATATATATATATATATATATATATATATATATATATATATATATATATATATATTGCATAACCACTCACTTATGATGTCACTATTTCTTTCTTTTTTTTCGTCTTTTTTTTTTTTTTTTGAAGGACCGCTATCATGACAAACCAAACTGATACGTTTTCTCATACCCAGGTTTCAATTGAGAAATCAAAGGCTGGAAACACATATGCATTAGCTTGTTTTCTTTTGACCTCCATGACATCAGTCGTACTAGGTTTATGGTAAGATTTCATTCGATTTTCATGCTGTAATCCTTCTAAAGTTTTTTTTAATAAATATTTTGTTTAATAATCAAATTGAAGATTGTTTGGCGTCCCTTTGATATGAAGAATCTATGAATATGTTTGATCTCTTTGTTTACCATGCTGAAATTTAGCATGCACCTTGCTAGAAGACGGGTATTTTTTTTTCAATACGGCAAATGAATAATATATGTTCTCTTGTGTTTTTTTTTTAGAACAATGCAAATAGTATACCCAATGAATCAAACGTATCCTGATCAGAAAAAATGCATTTTAAAGGGGGTGCTACCCGTACATTGGATAATTATGACAGAGCAACAGTATGTTCTGTCAGAAAAAACCAAGGCAAAATTCTAACAACACAAAGGCAACAGGCTGCCCTGTGTGAAAGCAAAGTACTACGAAAAGATACAATAATGAAACCTATACTGAAGAGACATAACATGCTATGTGTCAACGAGTAAGCAAAAAAGCAAAAGACTATAATCTATGCTTTAGAATACATCACTATGATATCAGATGCGGGTATGAATTATGCATAACTCTATACACATGTGTACATATAAGATGAGTTACATCTGCATGTATAAAAGCAAAGTCTTCAAATATTTTCTTGTTTCTACCCTGCCAAATGTAGTATACAACTGCTGCAATAGAGACTTTTACTACCTTAAATCTACATGACTTATTTTGTAGTCTAGCTTTAGTCCAAGCTAAAGTTCTGGTTAGATTAAGGAGGATAGTAGGCATGCCGTTCCATACAACGATGGAATGCCAAACTTGTTTTACAAGGGGGCATTGAAAAAAAATGTCTCAAGGTTTCAATGACAACTCCACATAGACCACAAGAGTGATCTTGGATAAATGGCAATTTGTCTCTAGTTTGCTATTTTCCAAGGATAGCCATCCAAAGACAGAATGAGTGTTTAGAAGTTAGGATGGATCCCAGACAATGCCAGCCCATGTCACTTTTTTCCCTTTTGGATGGAAGAATTCATATGCTTTTTTGGATTGCAATGAGTCGTCGGTGACCCATTTTTGGAGAAGGTTCAGTGCAGCATTAATGCCACCTTGAGAATAGACTAGGGAATCCCGTATTTGAAGCAATTTTTTAACAATAGGGAATCAGATTTTGCAATTCGCCTAGTCCATGAGGTTGCATAAAGTTTGTAACTATGGTTAATCCATTGTATCTAAAGGGAGTCTTTCTTCCTATAAAGATCCCAAATGTGCACAAATAATAAAGAAGCATTCCAGGCCTTGAGGTTAAAGATGCCTAATCCGACTTCTTCCTTGAGCATACAGACTCATTTACAGGCTACTAGAGCCTTTCTATTCTCACTTGTCCAACCCCAAAGGAAATGCATGCAAATTTCATTAATTTGGTTAAGAACTAAAACAAGGATAGGTAGGGCGCCCAACCAAAAACAGTGAATCCCATGGAGGACAGATTTTATCAACTGCAACCTTCCTATATATGATAAGGAGGATGATTTCCAAAGGTTTTTTTGTAGTCGTTTTGAAATATATGGTGAATAATGTGCAGCTTGTAGGTTATAACCAGCAATTAGGATGCCCATATACCTAAAAGCCATTGTTCCTAAGGTAAAATAATGATGGATTGAAGCGTTTGAGGGTTGGGTGTACCGGCAATAAAGAAGCTGGATTAGTTAGGTTAGGCATGAGGCCAGAGCATTGTCCAAATGTATTTAGCCTATCCATTATCATCCTAATGGAGGAATCATTTGCTTTGGTAAAGATGACTAAGTTATCAGCAAAACAAAGGTGAGTAATGAGGTTGTCTTGGCACTTAGAATGAAAAGAAAATTTCTTATCCCAGTGAAGTTGGCGGAGTAACATAGACAGGTATTCTATGACAATGACGAATAGGAATGGAGATAGTGGATCTTCTTGGCAAAGACCTCTTTTACCCTTAAAGAACCTATGAGAGGCACCATTTATCGAGATAGAGTATGAGGTCATGGTAACACATTTCATAATCCATTTGACAAAAAGGGAAGGGAAGCCCAGTCCTAGTAAAACATATTTTAAACAGCCCTAGTTAAAAGAACCGAAAGCTTTCTGAATGTCTACTTTAAGCATACAGTTTAGAGAAGTTCTTTTCCTATCACATTCTCTAATGAGTTCTTGGACTAAGAAAATATTTTCCATCATGGACCTATCTTCTAAAAAACCTGCCTGAGATTTATCAATGAATTGAGACATGACAGAGACTAGCCCATTGACCATTATTTTTGAGACAACCTTGTATACAGCATTTCAATACGAAATTGGCCTAAAATCAGCAACTCTAGAGACATTTTCAGTTTTAGGAATCAAGGGCGATAAGGACATGATTAAGTTGCTTAAGAAGTATGTCATTCATAAAAAATTCATGAATGGCAGCAAGAGTGTCTGCTCCCACTAAGTCCCAAGACTTAATAAAGAAGTCGGAAGTGAAACCATCCATACCTGGTGCTTTATTTATACCATTCGGGAAAAATGGCATTTTTGATTACTGTATCAGAAACCTCCTTGGTAAGCTCAGTAGCAGAAGCTAATGAGATCTTGGGACCAAGATATAGAACCGATGGGGGAGATATCGAGAGCTTCTTGGCTTGTGCCAAGAAGCTTTTGAAAATAGTTCACAAACTGTTCCTCAACTTCTTCTGAAGATTCAGTAAGGGAGCAGTCTGGCCTTTCAATAGTGGCTATAAAACTCCTAACTTTATTGCGCCTTAAAATCGAGTGAAAAAACTTGGAGTTTCTATTACTAAGATGGATGTAGGAATTCTTAGCTAGTTGGGCAAAATACTTTTTTTCAGAAGCCATTAGTCTACGTGTAAGAGCTTTTTGTTTTTGCAAAACAAGTTTCCAATCCTGAGACCTCCAGGATTAGGAGGGAGAATTTTGTAAGTTTTCAACCTCACTCCCTATCAAGCCTAGAGGAGATGTGCATGAAATTTTTTTTGTTCAAACTCTTGAGAGGATTTTTAAGGTTTTTCAATTTTTTGAGAGAGAAAACAGAGCAGTGCCAGGAATATGGTTGTCCCAAGAGGCTTTGACAATATTGGGAAAATCTGGGTGATCAGACCATATATTGTAATATTTGAATGATGTTCTTGTATTAATAATATGGGAGAGCATTGTAAGAATTACAGGTGAGTGATCAGACAGACAACCTGAGGTCTTAAAGAGAACATTTGCATTGGGGAAGTTTTCAATGAAGGCACGATTCTCCAAAACCTTGTCTAGTTTGGATTTGATGGAACCGTTATCCCATGTGTGTAAAGGTCCAGAGTAAGAAATCTTGACCAACTCAGACTGTGCTAATATTCAAGTTGATTTTTGAGTTGATAGTAGGAGACGGGTCTACCCTAACTTTTCCTCCTCAGAAAGAATACAATTAAAGTCACCTAGAACAGTCTAAGGTCCAGGTGTAACTAGACTCTGTTGCAGCAACGTATTCCATAGGGCCTTCTATCTAAAATAGAATTAAAAGCATACACAAAGGTCATAAAAAAAGACTTTGCAGTTATACGGCATGTAACCCGACAGTAGATCATTTGTGGATCAAATGATACTACCTGTACATCGGTTTTCATCTTTTTCCAAATAATAAGAATCCTCTTTTACGGGTGGGAGCCAAAATTATGTGCATGCTCCCAACTATGATACTTAGCTAGTAACGCAGCCAATATGCAGGCATTCAGCTTTGTTTCTAAGACAACCATAAGGTCTATATTAGACATATGAACAAAATCTTTTAGCCCATTATGCTTTAATGAGCTATTGCAGCCCCTTATATTCCAAAATGACATGATCATCAATTGGGGTTGCATTTGGCTTTCTTCTTTTTCTTACTTGAAGACATATTCTTAATCTATGTATTTTCCAGCGCTATATATTTATGCATCTTTAAGGTGACATCATGCTCTAGATAAAGTAAAGCAAAAGAGACATGCAACTTCTCTCTCTTTTTTTTAATTTACATGATCTAAGTTCTTTTTTAGCATGCTTTTCTTTTAGAGCAAGATTTTCAAATTTTTCATGTAAAGAAATATATTCAATTTATCAAATGAAGAAATTGAAAGAAATACCTCGTTGTCAACTTCATCTATGTTTGGCTGATGATCATCGCTTGCTAACTACTCAGACTTCTTTCAAGTCTTATGTAGGGAGAAGATACCTTGAACATGTATTAGCTTTTGTGAGAGAGAGATAAAAGATTTCAAGAGATTTTCCTTCTAGCTCAAAATTCTTCTTATCCTCATCATTGTAGCCATCCAAATCTATCATGAGTATTCTCCTACTGTCATCTAACTATCCAACCTAGTTGATGGAGGTATTCCCTCTATGACCATTCTTAATATGTTATAAAGACATCCTCACAAATATGCACTCATCCTATATTTCCATAATGAATACCTAGATGCATAAAATATGAGAACTTTGATATTTGATGCTATAGACATAGTTGATGGCTTGAGAGTTGAGTTAGTAGAATTGGAAGTTGTCATTGCCATATTTTTCTATGATGTTAACCTTGCTACTTGCAAAAATTCGCAAAGCAATCAATGACAAGCTCTAATACAAATTGTTAGGTCTATGACAATCACTCTAAGGGGCAGGAGGTGAATTTGGGTAATTTTTAGGTTTTTCTCAATCTAGGTCACTCTAACTCTCAATGCTTACCCAAAATAAGAAAGAATAAGATGAAAAATAATAAATTAAAAACACACAATTTAGAATGGTTTGAATCTCATTAATTCTATTCAATTACCACTTTGTTTTCAAAGTAGATTTCAAACAATAGCTTTCTTATTACATTAACAAGGAACAAGAATAATAATAGCAACACTTACACTAACAATTAATGCAACAACAATTACAACTACAACAGCTTATTACATAACCAACTTGTGTAACACCAACTACAACAAAAGCTTACTATACAAACAACTTGTACAACATTAGTTACAACAACAACAACAGTTTGTTGCATAAATAGCTTGTGCAATATCAAGTACAACAACTACAAGCAAGAAACAATTGTCACTTCTTCACAACTTCAATAAAGTTCTACTGAAAAACTTTTACCAAATGATATATGGAAAAGAAATGAAATAACACTTTCAAATAAGTCTAAATAACAAGCAATAGATCAAATATATTTAGTTCATATTGCGTTAGACTACAATACTGTCACAAAACAACAATGAAAACATGCGACAAGCGCTTAATGAGCTTTAAGTACGTTTGCATCTTTGAGAGCTTTTTATAACAATAGGGGATGAAGCTTTGAAGAGAATGAAAGATTATAAATGTCTTATCTGATATTCTTCAATATATAGGAGAGTGAATCCCATTTTTGCAGTCACCATGGAAGTCTTCTACTCCACTAATAGACTTGAAGATGTCCAATTTGTCTTCCACCATCCTATACTTGAATTTGATGACTTGTAGCCACCCTAGAGATATTTGGATAGGTGTACAATACTCAAGTTACATTTGGAATTTGGGGGTAGGTGGACAGCCACTTTAAGAAAGATTGGAGAGAAAAAACAATTTAAATCCGTCGTAGATATGTTTGCAACAACTATAAAAAATTTAATTTAGGAAGACATCGATCAATCTATGTTGCGTATGATGTATACATCACTCGATCTTCGTTTTTCAGGTTGTGGTCATGATTTTGGAGAATGTACTTTCAATTTCATAGTCTATACATAGATCGATTGACATCATTTCTGAGAGGTTTATATTACATAGATCGATCTATATAGCTTATGATGTATACATTGATATCCGTATTTAGAGATGTATATAAATAATGTCCTTTCTTCTTTATTTATTTATTCCTTTGTTAATTCCCAAATATAAAATGATTTTACAATCTTTTTCAAACAACTTTCCTCTTCCAACAAACATGGGTGCCAATGTTGAATGAGGATGACAAAATATCTTAGATTTCCATGTGCAACACCACAATAAATAAGAGAGCAAAAGCTACATGTAAAAACTCGTAACGAAAAACAAAGGAAAAGTATTTTATTCAACAAGGGTATTTACATCATATTACAAATTGTATTCATACATCGTATATTTATAATTTCATTGACAATTTACTGAATTAATCATGAAAATAACATCATTTGGTGGAGCAACTCCTCACTTAACGACTGTCAAGCTTGTGAGTTTTTTTTTTTTTTCAATTCTTATCCACACATTTGGGACATATTGCAAATTATATTCATATGATCAATACCAATAGTATATTTGTTGAATAGTGAAAGAATTTGTATTCATTCAAGTTGGTTTAAATGTACAAGTGTGGTTCCTTTTTATAGGGGTGATTTTACTTCTAACGGTGTGATTTTTCTACTTGGACAATAGTCACTGTTCCGCTACAATGTATTCTAACGTCTAAGGTAACGGCTAGTTACCTGTGCAGCTCGGCCTTTTGTACAGTAAAATATTCTAAGTTACAATATTTACAAAGTATGGCAGTTCTGCCTTCTTCATGTTTGTGCTTCTCTTCATCACCTCAGCTCAGCATTTCTTTACCTTAGTTCTGTTGTCTTCGGTTGGTCCTAGTTCCATGCTTCATCTTACCTCCCTTCAGTTCAGCACAGCCGTACTTCATCTTTACCTCAGCTTCCCTTCAGTTCAACAAAGCCTTGACTTGTCCATCCTTTACCTTAGCTCAGTTCGGGTGTCTCGCTTTGTTTAGTTAGTATTATTTCTCCAATACAGTTACAACTTAGATCAAGTTGGCACACCTCGGCTGGACTTATTTCCACAATATTATATATTTTTTAGCTGATGTCACTCTAGTCAAAGGCTATGGAGCATTGATTCAACAATGATTATCAATACTAGAGCATTTATTTATAATAATTGTGTGAAAACATTCGTCAATAAATAGACATTATACCTACCATAAAAAATATATGGACCTCAGACTGAAATCACATTGGTCTCAATAGCTACACACTTGCTCTCCTTCTTTCTCTCTCTCCTTTTCTGAGGCTCACAATCATGACGTCTTCTTTTGCGGAAGAACCAGTTAAGAAACCAAAGGCTGTAAACAAGTATGCTTTAGCATGTTCTCTTTTGGCGTCTATGACATCGGTCGTACTAGGTTATGGTAAGATTTCTTTCCTTTTTTGTGCTCTAATTCACATTAGTGTGTTATTCTTACAATCCAATGGAAGTGTAGTACTGTTGTTTGACGACCCTTTGATATTTAATCGTTCAAGTCGAAATTCTTTCTTCCTTCTCAAGCACCGGCGAAACCGAATCTTCCAACACACTTTTCGTTATTTTAGGTGATATTTTTGTGACTTTGAGGTCATGAGATTGAGACGCACAAACAGACTCTTGCATAAAATAGTGTAGGATAAGACTGTGTACATCAGATCGCGAAGTGATTCAGCTCCTTTTCGGACCGTGCGCAAACACAGGAGCCTAATGTATCGAGAACCCGCTTTATTTTTGTTCTTATCAAACACTAAAGTTTCAGCTTGCCCCTTCGGGGAAATAGGAGGGAGGGGTAAAACTTGCCTAAGAGGGCTTCACATGTACAGGGAGCATATTTTTTTTTCCCTCCATACCAAGTAGATGGAATAGGTATTGTCTTAAAATTTATTATTTACGCAAAACATACTTTGACACACAATTTGAGGCCTGTAATATGCATATGCATATGCATATATATATGTATCCAGTGAGTTGGTGACTATTATATTAAAATTTATCATAGTGTCTAGACTTTATCATGTAGGTTATAGATTTGTTATGTAAGTTTTGGTCTTGTGTTAGTTTTGTGGGATTTATTCTATAAGTTTTGTTACTGTCGTATACGTTAAGATTCTTTAGAAGGAGAAAAGAAGCTCAAGAAGAAAACTGTTGTATGATATCAGACTGATATTCTCATTTCTCAATAAATTACTGTTTAGCTCCATGTTAAAAATATAAGTTCATGTGAAAATGGTACATAATTTAAGAAAAGTTGATAAGTTTGCTGTTTGCTTCAAAAGATATGTTGGTTTTATAATAAAAAAATTAGTTAATAAAACAACCTTTTCTTATTATTTTTATAGCATATATAGATTTTATATATTTTATATTAGTAACATAAACTTATATTATTGGAAACATTGGGCACAGATGGAGGAGTAATGAGTGGAGCTGCAATCTACATAAAAGACGACCTCAAAGTCTCTGATGTCCAAATAGAAGTACTAGTTGGTATATTTAACATATATTCTCTTATTGGTGCGGCGGCGGCTGGCCGGACATCTGACTTGATCGGCCGCCGGTACACCATGGTGGTTGCGGCCGGAATCTTTTTTGTGGGAGCATTGTTGATGGGTTTTGCCACAAACTATGCTTTTCTGATGGTAGGGAGGTTTGTGGCAGGGGTTGGTATGGGATTTTCTCTCATGATATCTCCGGTGTATACGGCAGAGGTTGCTCCTCTTTCATTTCGTGGTTTTCTCACCTCTTTCTCTGAAGTCTTCATTAACTTTGGTACATTCTCCAACCTTTATACTTGTTCCATATTATTATTGGTTTTTTTAGTTTTATACTTAGTATCATAATATAATTTATTACATGTTAAAAACTATAGTTAGAGTCTTGATTTTATTACATGGTAAAAACTATAGTTAAAGTCTATTGGGTTTTTAGTCTTATACTTAGTATCACAATATCATTTATTCCATGTTAAAAACTATAGTTAGAGCCTAATTTTATTACATGGTAAAAACTATAGTTAAAGTCTGACGAAGCGTCCATCCTAAAAGATAGAGAGTTTGTTTCCCGTGAATCTTCGTACTCTATATAACTTTATTATATTCTATTGTTTTAAATTTTGGCATTTATCTTCCTTATCCTATTGTAGATGATAATGGATTTTTTTCCTCCAATTATTTAGACAGGACAGAGATTCACGGGGTGCCATATCCCCGAAATATCCAAGCTCTATGGATTATGAAAAGTTTTGCATTAATCACATACAAACTTACTATAATATGGCTCTTTTCTATTTAAATTTATATAACAATAGTTCCATTTATATGACAACTACTATATTTATTACTGTTTTATGTTTTAAAAAATATTTACTAGGATGAACCACATAAAGAATCGTATAATTTGATTCATTAAATAAACAGTTTACCGTGTATGTGTACATATAGACTACTACAACAACCTTCCTAAGATAAAGAGATAAAAGGCTATATCAACAATCCTATCACAACTACAATGCTATCCACAAGTTAGTAAGATACTAACAACTATACAAACTAATATATGTAAGATATCAATAATATCAACCAATAACAACCATCCGGAATCTGAACAGTGGCTGTTATGGTGTCATTAAGAATAGATGTAAACAAAGATAAATCGTTGACAATATGAGCATTAGCACCACTATCCAAAAGCCAACGAGATGACGAAGCTGATATGAAAGGAACAGTACCCGAGTCCTTCTGACTGACAGGCTGCAGGCTAGAGCCGAAAGTACCTCCATTTAAATGCTCAACAAACTGCGCTAACCGATGTTGTTGAGCAAGAGTGAGACCGGCGAACAAGGGTGGCGCAGATGGCGCAGCTGTCGGCTCAGAGACAGTTTCAGCCTGAGCCACACACGTGCACATATTTTCGGGACGGTAGGAGTAATAGATAAACAAATAGATGACGAACCTCATGTTTTGAACAAAACTACATGCTAATGTGACTCTTTATCCTTATTTAACAGCTACCGTTATTTGAAAATATCTTCAGACGTTCTCTTTATGTAATAAACATATAGGCCATACCTGGCTAACAAAATATACATCTTTGTGTTCTATTTATCAATCTTGTGTTTGACATATCTTTTACGTGATCAAGTGCTTAACATTATGCAATTTGTTAGGTATTTTGCTTGGATATATCGCAAACTTTGCATTTTCCAAGCTTCCAATACACTTAAACTGGAGATTCATGCTTGGAATGGGTGCACTACCAGCCATTGTCATAGCCTTGGGTGTCCTGGCCATGCCTGAGTCACCACGCTGGCTCGTCATGCAGGGTCGACTAGGCGAAGCAAAGCGCGTTCTAGACAAAATCTCTGAATCATTAGAAGAATCTCAGCTGAGACTAGAAGAAATAATGGAAGCCGCAGGCATATCATCTAGTTGCAAGGACAGTGACGTAGTTCCAGTGCCCCCACGACAGCGTGGGGGCACTGGTGTGTGGAGGGAATTATTCCTCCACCCAACTAAACCAGTTCGTCACATTCTCCTTGCTGGTCTTGGTATACATTTCTTTCAACAAGCAAGTGGAATTGACACCGCGGTTTTATATAGTCCGCGAATTTTTGAGAAAGCCGGTATGACCAAGAACAATGACAAGCTACTTGCTACAATGGCCGTTGGATTTACAAAGACAATCTTCATCTTAGTGGCTACATTCTTGCTAGACAAAATCGGACGGCGAATATTACTCCTAGTGAGTTCAGGAGGCATGGTTTTGTCCCTTCTAGGGTTGGCTACTGGCTTGACTATCATTGATCATCATCATGATCAAAAGATACCAGGTGCAGTAACGTTATGTATTATGTGTACATTATCTTCAGTGGCGTTTTTCTCTATTGGGATGGGTCCTATAGCATGGGTTTATAGCTCTGAGATTTTTCCCTTAAGGCTAAGAGCTCAAGGGTGTAGCATGGGGGTGGCAGTGAATAGAATTATGAGTGGGGTTGTGTTGATAAGCTTTATATCATTGTATAAGGCTATTACTATTGGTGGGGCTTTCTTCTTTTACTCTGGGATAGGTGCAATAGGTTGGATTTTCTTCTACACGTTGCTACCTGAAACACAAGGTAGGCCTCTTGAGGACATGGAGAGATTGTTTGGCACATTTTTTAGGTGGAGATCAACAATGAAAACATTGAAGAACAAAGATAATTCTGAAAGTATGGATAACTTTGAGATGATGTAGAGAAGGAGAAGATTGGAAATTCACAATGCTACTTCAAACCATCGAGAACCATCATGTTAGGAGTAACGAAACATGTTATTCCATGGATATTATACAATGTCAAATGGTTTTGAAATGTTATCCTAGAAAGAGTGGTTGGGTTATGTATTAGTTACCTAAGCTAGGATCCGCAAGAAGAATATTTTTAGCTTTTTTAATGTAACAGGTTACATTAGTTATGTCATGTAAGTTTGATTTCATGTGGTTTGTTGCAATAAATCCTAGGAATAGTGGCAACTGTAATGTTCTTACTTGCTCCCCCCAAGGAAACAATTCGACTCTCATTTGTGACCAAGTGCGGTTGATTTATTATTGTTGTTCTCTTACTTACATGCATGTATTTATTGTATGTTGTTACAACTACGAGATACGAATATACTATAATAAACCATCCAAAAGTTTTTCAACATTCAGCTGCAACAGATACTTCATGAGTATTGAAGAATAAGTCTGCAGAAATAAACTAGCTGAGGTGCCATACCTAGCTGAGGTGTCTAGATGAAAAAGAAGTAAAAGGAGTGTCAAGCCGAGGTGTCATATGAAGGTGAGGATCAAAGATAAGGAGTGCATATAAAGATCAAAGGAGTGTCGAGCTGAGGTGCTAAGCTGAAGTGTTGAACCGAGACTCCAAGCCGAGGTGAGGACAGATGTAAAAGTACTCGAGCTAAGGAGATGAAGTGTCGAGCTAAAACATGCTGAGGTGACAGGATGCAGTACCAAGGTGAAACGATGCAATGCCGAGGTGAAGAGATAAAGCACCAAGGTGAAAAGTGTTAGAATCAAGATGTAGTACCAAGCCAAAATAAGAAGTGCCGAGGTGAGCTAAAGCGAGGAGGGCCGAGGTGATAAAGTGGCAGAGCTGAAGGGAAGAAGGTCAAGCCAAGGTGACGAAGTGAAGGCACTAACGATAACAGCAATAATAAGATGCCGAGGTGAGGAGACGAGGTAAAGACAAATAAATGGACAAGCATATGTGTCAAGCTGTGCTGAGCACAATAACAATACAGCAGAGCAAGGAGATAGACATCAATAACAAGAGACTGCACTGCGGAACTAAAACACTTAGGAAAATACAAGAATCTCAGATGCAGCACTAAAGAGACGAACAGCGCAAAGGCACAATCCAGAAAATACAAAAAAAGCAGAGCTCGGGTATTTATACAAATATACTGTACATCCACTAGCTCGGTGAATTAAACAAATGTAAATAGAATATAGCCGTTATTATAGCCGTTGGTGGCTTGAGGTTTCTTACCTCTTACAAGCCTTATAAAAGGGCAAACACTTGTATATTTTTAGAGGAGAAGTTTTGTAGGAGTTCTGATGGAAGAACTATTGAAGTTCTAAGAAGTCTGAATAAAATTTTTACAATTCAGCCTCCAATTTATACGCAGCGGAAAATAAAATTTAAACAACTGATTTCCTTTCAATAAATTGACTTTGATAGAATTTAACGAATTACACGAGAAAGATTAGATTGTTACAAGATCAATTTTGGTTATACTGTCAACAATGCTTGTACAGGAACATGTTTGAGTACAGACAGCTTGTATGTATTAAATTCTGGACCTCTTACTACGAAGCCGCTGAATGATTTAATTTACATCATCTACGAATCTTATTAAGACTTAGACGATAGAGCCTCGAGCTCATGATATAACCTTTTCTATCCAAGAATAGGTTGACTTTGGACTCCAAGACTGCATGTGAGCAAGGGCCAAGTAGGATAACGGGCATGGAAATTCCCGGGTATCAAGTCGTGAATGTCAGTACATGTGATATTTTGAGCCCGTGAATGGCAAAAATGTTGAGAGGTGGAATGTCTTACTATTTTGGTCCTTTCAACTCTTCCATTTCTTCCTTCCAAACAAGGAAAACATTTTATTTACACTTGTATCAAACTTTAGGAAGACAATTTATTTACACTACGTCAAACTTAAGGTATCTAAAATATGAATTATTTAGTCTCTCTAGAAGAACATGAACATTGTCTCTCTATGTATAAGTCTTACAAATATTATATATGATTTGCTAAAATGGTATATGTTGTTCGAAAATACTATAAATGCTTTAGTAAAATCGTGTATGTTCTCAATCTGCTAATTGTGTAAGTTTAGCTAATTTTTTTGTGTATGTTTCTTAAAGGAAAATCTCTTAGGAAGAGTAACTCCTTTTATTCCTTCAAATAAACTGAATAATGTCCCAATGTGTATAAGGTTGACAAATATTGTATGAGTGGTTGGGGACGGAATGCGGCAGAAACAACACGACGACGAGAACAAGAACACACAATCATGCAAGAACAGCACAACAATAATGAAACAAAGCAATAAACAAAAGAGACACAAAAATTTTAGGTGAAAAACCTTCTCGGGGAATAAAAACGCACGGCAACGGTAGCCAGAAAATTCACTATCACAACGACGAATTACAGTCCTATTTTCGTGCGTATAACTGGGGGATTTTATAGGTGTTTGATCGACATAATCAACATAGGCGTTGATGTCACTTAACGCGCTATTCTAACATGAATAGAATTCTAGAGAGATGCATCCTTCTAACTGATAACATGAAGTGTTTGACTTCAACTAGGACATTGTAAAAGTCGAGGCTTCACCAAGGATAACCACACATTCGTATACTTCAGATCAAGGTAACATACGAGATATACACTGTTGTTCAGCTCAGCTCGGCAACGCTAGTTTCTGTTCAGCAACGGTAGCTCAGCTCGGCTACACAGTTCACTTCCTTCTCCAAATTCTATCTATGTTACCTTAAGTTCAACTCAGCAACTGAGCTCGCCTGCTATTTCAGTTTCACCAAACAACATGAGTTTCTCTAAAAATGGTGTATGTTATGTACATGCTAGTTTTGCAAGATGTTTGCCTAGGCTTTTTTGAGAAGAATGTGTTTTTTCAGAAGGACCAAAGAATTACTCTATCTAGGGAGAAGTGTTTAAGATCTTAGTTTCAATTTTTTGTTTCATTCTCTATTCTAATTACCGGCTACCTGGCACCAAACTATAAACATGTAGCCTTAATTTTCAATTATAACCCAAATCAAATATCATTAGTGAAAGATCGGAGACATATATATCGCACTTGAAATAAAAAGATATACCAAAAGTTGGAATTATAATATCTGAAATAGTGTAAGTGCGAAGCTTTTTCCTCAACATTTGGTCATACTTCAGTGGAAAATAGTAGTGAAAAACATTGGATTCTTTCCACAGCATTTTGCTAATTATGGCATGCACGAGCCGTCAAGAAGCCTTCACATGTGATGGAATTTCAATCTTTTCATGCATGTACTTTTGCATTGAGGGATAAGCCATATGGGCAATGTCATATCAAATAATTATACATGAATATTTGATTAGATAAAAGGAATTAAACCCCAACTAACCCTTTGCTTGAGATAATATTCCATGCATAACTAACCATCAGTCAATTAGAACACTATAGATTTAATGTTAGCAATTCAATATTGTTATTACAATCCAGAGTGTTGTTTCCATTTTCAATGAAGTCAAGGACACACAATATGATGGAATAAAGCAAAATGACTCACTAAATTGGTTGCGCTTCTTATATTGTGAAGTAGCAGTTGATCGACACAACTTGACATAATTTTCATTATGGGTCATCGGGAAACAATCTCCCTGTGTTTCTAACACATGAATATGGTTGTGTAAATCCGACCCCTCTATATTCCGCCATAGACGGAAGTCTCTAAGACAATGGGGTAATGTTGTTGTTGTATTAGAATCCAGAGTACAGTGTGTTCTACCCAGCTTAGCTCAACGGTCATTTGGATGCAAAACTTTCTCCAAACGTGACAACATTCAAGTCCAAGAAAACTAAGCTTACTCTATAGATATACCCCCACCTACTAGTAAATCTTGCAAGATCTCACACTTATACCAAAAATCTTGCATAGTTCCTCATGGAGAACTATAGGAGAAGTCCACTGAAGCCATGGAAGAAGGGCCCTGCAAGAGGGAAAGGGGGACCATTGAACGCGACGTGCGAGTATCGAGGCGTTCGCCAGAGGACATGGGGCAAATGGGTTGCCGAGATCAGGGAGCCTAAGAAGAGAACCAGGCTATGGTTAGGTTCATTCGCCACGGCCGAAGAGGCAGCGATGGCTTACGACGAAGCAGCAAGGAGGTTGTATGGGCCAGATGCTTACCTTAATTTACCTCATCTTAGAGCTAACTTCAATCCGTTGAACAAATCACACAAGTTCAAATGGTTTCCTACAAACAACTTTGTCTCCATGTTTCCTAGCAGTGGATTGCTCAATTTAAACGCCCAACCAAGCGTTCATGTCATCCATCAAAGACTACAAGAACTCAAGAAAACAGGACTTCTCTGTCAAAATCACTCACCTGCATCATCATCATACAATCCAACAAGCAATACAGAAGACACTATTTGTCAAATCGATGTCCAAAGCTCCATCACAATGAGTCCAATAGCAGAAATCCAATCAGAAAATAAAGCAGTGAACCAAGAAGTGAAGCCTCAAATTGACTTGAATGAATTCCTGCAGCAGATAGGAATACTTAAGAAAGATGAACAGACAGATGAAAGTGCCATCTCCTCCACCTTCAATGACACAACAGCCAAAGATGATGGTCTTCCTGCTTTTCCAGAGAGTTTATTCAACTGGGAAACAGTGGGCAGAATGCCAGATCATCAAGAGACAGAAACCAGCAGCATATACGCCTTCAATGATATCGAAGAACTTACCCTTCCAGCATATATCTGGAACTTCTGAACTAGAACTAGGCCAATCTAAAGTAGTCTTGCTCAGATCATAGTACAAAAGTTTTAGAAAAGTTTGTTTTTATCAGTCTTATAGCTGAAGCAGATATCGTTAAGGAAGAAACCGGAAGGCATAACTGTAGCGAC
Source organism: Eustoma russellianum (assembly GCA_036186865.1). Classification (NCBI taxonomy): domain Eukaryota; kingdom Viridiplantae; phylum Streptophyta; class Magnoliopsida; order Gentianales; family Gentianaceae; genus Eustoma; species Eustoma russellianum. The sequence continues at coordinate 1,106,243 of AP025060.1, read as the reverse complement.
CGTATTGAGTCCTAGTACTTGAAACGACTCACTCGTCGTATTCCGCTAAGGGAAATACAAGGCGTTGATACAAATCAATTACACGTCAGTAAAGTGACGTAAATTGATATCAGCGGAAGTCATAAAATAAAAATCCTCGAAATAATCATCATCATTATTATCAATGTCTAGGCAAATCCCAAAACGGTACAAATGTCGTATCTTACTAGAACTGCTATGTCTCAAAATACATAAATCTCGAATCCATAAATAATTGTCTTACTAAACCATCAATAAATCTCCTCGAATCAGCGATAAGCCCACTCAGCCTCGCTCTCTACGAACGTATAATCATAAACTTGTATCTCTGCAAAACAACATTAGAGTATAGTATGAGCGACAAAACATCGATCAGTAAGTAGTCTTCATGTACCCACTATGGGATCATACACAGAAAAACAAGTGTTATTAAATAAATAACAATATATATATATATATAGAGCAAGTTTCTCATTCGCAAATAAAATTACTATTATACCCTTATACAAAATCAATCAACAAATCAACCAACTCTAATCATCAAGTAAAACAAGTCAATATCCAATCACAAGTTAATCCAAGTCAAAACTGATGATGCAATTTTCAAATCGATGCGGTTCAAAATCCAATCTCGATTTCAAAACCAAAGTTTTCAAATTCCAATTCCAAAGCAAAATCCTATTCAACCGGTCCAAAACCAAATATCCAAATCCGAGTCCAACTCGGTACCAACCAATAACCAAATATCCAATATCCAAATCCGAGTCCAACTCAGTAACAAATCCAATTTCAATCTAATAGTTATAGCAATTTTCTTACAAGTGATTTATACCGCAAGACTTACAAATTGATCCCCTAATAGTCAATATGCCCATGCGCTCTATTGAAATATTCAATATGTCTGAGCGTCCTAATGGCGACCAGTATGTCCGAACGCTCTATATCAAATAGCCAATATGCTAGGACGCTCCGATCAATCCGGCTCAACGATATATTTCACCTTGTAAGGGTGAATTTCGAAATATGGAACGCAATTTCCAAAACAATTTCCAAAGTCCAAATGTTTTTCCAAAATCCAAATATTTCAAACGATACCAAAGTCGATCCAATCAAATACCAATCACAAATATCAATTACAAATATCAAATATCAATTACCAATATCCAAATATCAATTTACCAAATGACTACCATTCATGTGTATCTATATACATGTATATGCTCACGTCTATACATATTCATATACACGTATATATATACACGCACCTCCTTCGGCCCACTTTCCCCAACCCACTACCTAACTCACCTCACCCCTCACCCCAACACCCTTAGCACACATTGTTCAGACCCATCAGGACCACCACTAGCCCCTACTCCCTCAGCCAGCCCCCTGCCCTTTCTCCTCAAACCCTAGTTTCACTCACCCTCACTTCCTGCCTCTCATTCTCCCTCCAAAACACACACCTTCCATATTTTCCCACTTCTAATACCTCAGGCAACAAGCATAATTCATGCCTAACACACTGCACCAAAAATCTCTGTCACACGCGTCTTTAGGCGCCGCTTATGGGTCGCCCATGCACCGTCACTTATCGACGAGTGTGGCCCACGTGCTGCCGCTGACCCCCAATGTCCACCACTAGAATTCATCTTTTTCAATTTCCAATCTATTTCCATCATCAAATCATACAAAATCTCCTATTACACCACTATCAAATTCTTCTAAAATCAATACCAATTCCCAAATCAATTTCACATAAAGTCATACTTATATCATAGGCTATATATCACATACCTATCAAATTTATATCATTATCTTTGACAAAAATCAGTTTGCTAATGCCCCTCAACCATTACTCAATTCGGCCATTCACATACAATTTACACCACTCACAATTTCACACACACACGCACACACACACACACATATATATATATATATACATATATATATATTATACATGTCAAATTTATAGAGCAACCAAGTACCAATATATATATATATATATATATATATATATATATATATTGACCAAATGGCAAGGCTGTTATAATTACATATGTGGCCATATATACCACAATTCCCAAAGTCCAACATTCACACACACACACAGAGATTTCACAAATTCATAATATGTATATATATGTGTGTGTGTGTGTATACACGATCACACATACATACATACACATGTTCATTCATTTATGCAAACACATATACCAATGTGTGATCCATGATTTGATATGAAAATATAATTACGGATTTTCACAAATCCATAATAAACACAAGGAGCATACTTACATCGATTCGTATATACTATACCAAATTATCGTGTTAGGCTTTGTTCAACAGAATTCCTCCTTGTCTTCCACCATAGTGGCCGGCTGGAATTTGGTTTTTGGGTGGGGTGTGGCTGACCGAGTTGTGTATATAAGGGTTGGGGTATGGTTTTTATATATTTAAAGAATTTGGGTTCCTAATTGTTGTAGTGGAAATATTTAGGGTTTATTGGGCAAAATGTCTTCCTTTTCTCCCTCTCAACATGGCTAGCCGATTTGTCTTCTTTTGGGTACAAAGGGTGTGGCTGAAATTTTGAGTATGTGTGGGATAGGCAGAATTAGGTCAAGTGCATATATACATGGCCAATCAGGTTTTCAAAGAGATATAGAAAATAAATGTGCTTAGGGTTTTGTTGAAAGGATCCCTGTCCTCCTTCTCCATAGATCGCCGGCTGCCTTGTGTTGAATGCGGGGGGTGTTGGCTGATTTTTAGTGTAGAATGGGATGTAGGGTCTTTTTTTTGGGTTTATGAAGGTCTATATATAGATATGTGTATAGGTTTCCTAATAGGTTTAGGTTAATATTTAAGGTAATCTCATAATTTCTAATCCTATCACATATTTTCTATTCATATCCAATAAGTTTTAGATAACTTTTATCTATATCTACATTTATTTTCTTTTTCTATTATATTATTTTCTTTTATTTTCCTTTTCTTTGACCCCCAGGGACCATGTCATAACAATAACTGTGGTGCTTTAGTTAATAACATCAAAGTTATTGATTAATGCACGCATAATCTTATATCAAAAATAGGTAAATAGGAGATGGGGATATCTGTTATGAGAGATAACCACGCAGCATCCGAATGACTTTTTTGCTATCATTAATGCATTAAGGCAATAGTGCAACATCTTTTTCTTCATAGAAATCAGGTGACATCAACCACGAAAAAAGTAAGGAAAATAACTGTTATCATACTTTGGAAAACAACCTCAGTCAATTCTTAGGGCAAAGAAGAGAAGTCCTCCAGAAATGCCATCATAAACATTATGCTTAATGGTGCAGACTGTTTCATTTTTCTTAACTAATAGACAAGCACTGGATCATGCAGACGAGTTTACAGAACCACAATCGTACAAATTGTAGAATTTCACAAACTAACACTCATACATCAAAGAACTAAAGTACAATTTACGAAGAACAACAAGAAAAAGGCAAAAGCCGAGAGAGAGGAAAGCACATAATTGATTGATTCTTGAAAAATATCTCCAATACAAATGTGAGGAAGAAGAGACAGCTACATCAGCCATCTTCTTGCCTCTTAATCGATTAAAAATATAATGAAATTACACGATTGCCCTTTTACTCACTACATTACAACATATACAGAAAAGGGTATTCTCGTCTCTTCATTGCATTTAAACTTCGCGCGTACTTCCTTCTTCCTTCTTTCTTCGCTGCTGATCACTTCCTCCACCAATCTCTGGCCTACCATGTAACTGCTATTCTCCTGCGTTTTCTTCTACTCATCTCATCAACTGAATATCTTAATCCTTGATTCCTGCATTCATCTTGTGGTATAGACTATAACTCACCCGGATTGAACACAAGGATCACCAAGCTGTCCCATTTGTTTTCCTTCATCTACTCCACTCCTTTCAGCTTCACCTTTGGCACCCCCTCAAGCTGAGCTTGGAATAAATATTATACAGTCCCAATGACACTGTGAGACTCTCCAACCTTCGGGAATCTAGAGACTTTGTGAACAAATCTGCCAACTAAAGCTCAGTTCTTATGGGCATCACTCTTTCTTGTAATGTATCTCTCACCATATGACAATCAATCTCAATGTGCTTAGTCCTCATGAAACACTCTGCTATGTAAATAGCACTTTTACAATCACAGAACACTTCCACAGGCGTACATTGAACTCCTAGATCCTTCATCAAATATGTGAGCCATTAAACCTCATAAGTGACAATAGCCATTGCCATGTACTTTGCTTCTGCTGATGATCTAGACAATGTGGTTTGTTTCTTTGATTTCCAAGGCACCAATGCTCCTCCAAGAAACACACAGTAGCCTGTAATAAATCTCCTTGTCTCATTGCAACCCCCCATTTTGCATCCACAAAGGCTTTCAACTCTAAGCCTCTTGTTCTAGGAAATAGCAGACCTTGTCCCACTGTTCCTTTCAAATATCTCAACACCCTATGTGTTGCTTTCAGATGGTTTTGCGTAGGACAGTCCAAAAATTGACTTAGTTGCTGCACAAGAAATGAAATATCCGGCCTTGAAATAGTAAGGTAAAGAAGTTTGCCAATCAACCTTCTATACTGTGACACATCCTCTACCAAAGGTGACTCATTATGTATTAGTCTCAAATTGCTCTCCATAGGACTTCTTGCTGGTTTACACTCTAAAAATCTAGCCTGCTCTAGCAATTCTAAAGTGTACTTCCTCTGGCTTACATAAATTCCTTCCTTTGCCTTGGCCACCTCAATTCCAAGGAAAAAATTTAATGTCATCTAGATCCTTAATCTGAACCTGCGGTGAAGAGCTTGCTTGACTTGATGTATAGACTCCTCATCAGACAACTAACTATAATACCATCAACGTATACCAGCAATATGAGAAGTGAAGAACCCATCATCTTGGTAAAGAGGGTATAGTCAGCCTTAGACTGCCTGAAGCCCTGAGACACTAGAAACTGTGTCAAAGTAGCATCCCACTCCCTGCTTGCCTGCTTCAAACCATACAATAACTTATCTAGCTTGCACACCATCCTAGAATCTGGAAGAGCCATGCCAGGTGGAGGAGTCCTATAAATGTCTTCATGTAAATCTCTATGTAGAAATGCATTATTCACATCCAGTTGATGAACATGCCATTTATTCTGAGCTGCAAGAGCTAGCACCATCCTAATTGTGGTCATCTTAGCTACTAAGGAAAACGTGTCCTGGTAATCAACTCCAAGCTGTTGATTATACCCTTTTGCAACCAATCTGGCCTTATATCTTTCCACTGTCCCATCAGATTTTAGTTTGACTTTATATACCCGCCTACAACCAATAGGCTTCTTCCCTGGGGGTAAATATACAAAAGACCAAGTCTTGTTAGCTTCCAGAGCAGCTATCTCAGTTGCCATTGCCTCCTGCCAGACAGAAGAACTAGCTGCTTCCAAATAAGAATTAAGCTCTGTATGTGTACTCAAACTTAAAGTATATTCTTTGTATTTTGGAGCCAGAGATTCAAGTGTAAAGTACTTATGTAAAGGATATGAAGAAGTGTGAGTAGTATGTTTAGAATTCAAGGAGTCTTGATTACAGTAGTAATCCTGCAAGTATGCTGGAGGATGTTTTGTTCATTGAGGCCTATCATTAGCATGTGATACAGTAGTATTAGAGGCATTATCAATAATGGGACTAAGAGGAGGTAACTCAATAACTAACTGTCCTGGGGAAATCATAGAAGACACTGGAGGGTGAGTAGGATTGCAAGGTGAATCAGTTGATTCAGAGGGTGTACTGTGACTATGTGGAGACTCTTATGATAAGGGGTCAGAAACAAGGGATGGTAGTGTAGAAGAATCAGGTGAAGAAGGTTGAGGTATTTTGTCAGGCCATGTGATGTGTATGGGCTGAGGAGTAGAATATGATTTAGAAGGTGGATTTATAGACAGATTGCTTTGGGACAAGAACTGAGAAGAGAAAGGAAATACATCTTCATGGAATATAACATCTCTACATATATATATGTCTTTTATATTCAGAACCTGCAACACATACCCCTTAGTTGTGTATGGCAGTCCAAAAAAAATACTTTTTCTATCTCTTGGGGCAAACTTGTCTGTATGCTCGTATTTCAGTGCCAAATGCAAGACATCCAAATGTTCTGAGGTGAGAGTAGGTTGGGGTTTTGTTATATAAAAGCTGATAGGGTGTTTCGTTTTCCAGTAAAGGAGTAGGGGTAATATTTATGAGGTAAACAGAATGTTGGATACAAAACCCCAATATGCTGAAGGTGTATAAGCCTGAAACTTTATAGCTCTTGCTATAGACAATATCTGCTGGTGTTTTCTTTCAACAAAGCCATTTTTTGTGGGGTGTAAACACAACTAGTTTGGTGGATAATACCTTTAGCAACATAGAATGAATCCATATTGAATTATTGCCCATTATCAGTTCTGATGGTTTTAATATGTCAATTGAATTGGACAAGAGCATACTCACAGAAGCTTTGTATAATAGATCTGGCTTCAGATTTACATTTCATCAAATACACCAAACAGAATCTACTATATTCATCGACAATTGTAAGGAAATAACGATGTCTGTACATAGTGGGATACCTATAAGGTCCCCAAATATTAATGTGAACAAGTGAAAATATAGCAGAAGACAAAGAAGATGAAACGGGGAAAGGATGTCGTTTTTGCTTAGCTAGAGGACACACTGTACATTTATTCTGAAAATCAGATTCCACTAACACTACTGGATCTATCTTCTGCACCTCTTTGAGCCCGGCATATGATAAATAGACAAGCCTAGCATGCCATAATTCAGATGTGAGTGAGGTAACTGCAAAAGCATCTGATGCTGAAACTGGATGATGAGTGACCTTAGAATTACCAGGAAGATGATAAAGGACATGGCTCTCTCTAGCTGAACCAATCATCTTCTTGGTCCTTAGGCACTGGATGCAACAAATATTATGATAAAAAAAGATGGCAATGTGTTTGCATTTAGTCAATTTACTTAGGTACATTAGATTGAAGCCAAATGATGGAACAAAGAATACATCATTAAGAGTCAAATAAGGATTAAGCTGAACTGTCCCAACGTGTGAAACTTTGGTAAGAGAATTATCTAGGAGCTTTAAAAACAAGGAAGTAACAGAGTGGTAAGAATCAAAGAGTTTTAAGTCACATCACACGTAATCACTGGCTCCAGAATCCAATATCCATATGTTTAAGTTTTCATACAATACATTACCTGCATTCTTACCAGAATCATTAGGCTGATGTGCTGACATGACAGCATGATGAGTGATTACACCATCAGAAGACTCAACAGCACCTCTACTCCTTTTATCATATGTTCCTGTAGCATGTGTAACACTTGTGTATACTGTTCTGATGTCAAGCTGGTGTCATTGTGGGTGCCTGAACATTGCCTTCGTATCCTTCAAATCCTTCACACTCCTTTTGAATCATCTCATCACCACACTGTTTGACCCTGCGTCATCATACACAAGATTAATCTGACTCTTTGGCTTAAATCCTGGTGGATAGCCATGCTTCTTATAGCATCTGTCAATGGTGTGTCCAACCATATTACAATGAGCGCAAAATGGTGCTCTGGACGCATTCTGATTATACATATGATTACCTCTACCAAATCCCTTTCCTCCTGACTTACCAAGCAATCTAGTTGATTCTGGTACTACTATAAGGTCTATTACCATATGAATTCTGTATGCTCTGATTGTTAAAATTTACATTCATTACTGAGGATGGATTGCTCACAAATTGATTCTGATTACTTGCATATGTCATCTTCCTCTCCAATTTGATAGCCATTGCAAACACTGTCTTCAAATCAGGCAATGGCATTGATAGTAAAATCTGTGATTTCACTGCCTCAAACTCCTCATTAAGTCCTTTCAAAAACTTAATAACACAATCATCTTCAACAAACTTGTTTATCTTTGCAGTAAGATTACATGTACAACGAATACATTCATAGTTATGAATCGCTCTTAACACATACAGTTCTTCCCAAGCACCTTTTAATTTCGTATAATACTCTGTCACAGAATTAGTTTATTTCTTAATTGCATAAAATGCTTCTTGTAAATCGGACAACCTGAATGAATCAATATTTCCATACCTAAACATCAAATCATTCTAGATCTCTGCTGCAATGTCCAGCCACATGATACTTTGTGCAATACTAGGAGTTATGGAGTTCACCAGCCATGCTGCTACCATATTGTTTGCTTTAATCCATGCATTGTACTTTCGTGTTGTCTCCGCTGGTTGTGGATAGGCTCCGTTGATAAATCCTATCTTATTTTTGGACTCTAAAGCTCTTCTCATCAATCTGCTCCAACTATGATAGTTGTTTCCATCCAAAAGTGGTTGTACAAGCACTATAGACGTACTATCACTTGGATGCACATAGAAAGGAACCTCCGTAGGATCTACTACTGCTACTGGATGACTACTCGAAGCGGAAGGAGAATGGCTAGAGGAAGGAGGATTGTTTGCGGCCATGAAGGTACCAAAATTCATCTACAATGCTCAGATACCATGTAGAATTTCACAAACTAACACTCATACATCAAAGAACTAAAGTTCAATTTACGAAGAACAACAAGAAAAAGGCAAAATCCGAGCGAGAGGAAGCACAGAATTCATTGATTCTTGAAAAATATCTCCAATACAAACGTGAGGAAGAAGAGACAGTTACATCATCCATCTTCCTGCCTTTTAATCGATTAAAAAACAATGAAATTACACAATTGCCCTTTTATTAACTACATTATAATAGACACAGAAAAGGGTATTCTTGTCTTTTCTTCGCTGCTGATCACTTCTTCCACCAATCTTTGGCCCACCATGTAACTGCTATTCTCCTGCGTTTTCTTCTACTCATCTCATCAACTGAACATCTTAATCCTTGATTCCTACATTCATCTTGGGGTATAGACTACAGCTCACCCGGATTGAACACAAGGATCACCAAGCTGTCCCATTTCCTTTCCTTCATCTGCTCCACTCCTTTCAGCTTCATCTTTGACACAAATACTGGTTAAAGAATACATGATTCAGAGAAAATTGATGACAAGAGAGAATGAAGAATACCAAAAAATAATCTTAACTTCATATGACCATACAAGAAAACAAAATAAACGCACTTACTGACTACGTTTCCGGTCAGCTTGCAGATAATGTCACAACCTCGTGCAAGAAATACATATATTGCCTTTTGAGTAACATCGCGGCTAGGAACAACATAGGTTATGCGCACCTGGAAATGTGACACATCAGCCGGTAGAAATGATGTCCCTCACAATCTCTACAAAGCTAGACCTCGATAAGAACGATGCATGTCAACCTTCTCGAGTGAAGAATGTCCGACAAAAGTTCCATGCCACCAAATCAATGGAACTAGATGTAAAGGTTCCTTCTTTTCTCTCTAACAACTTAAGTATTGCATAAAATTGCCAAGTTGATGCTGAACTCACAAAGTTCACTTGTGAATGAGTGCCTCACGTCCTGGCCCAACCCCAATGTAATTGATGGGTACACCAACGAGTTCTTCTATCCTTTCTATGTACTGCATTGCGGGCGTCAGGTAGATCAGAGTATTTCATGATTGACTATATGTCGCACTTCCATCCAAGTAAAACTTTATAGTCCACCTGGTCATGCATGAATAATTCCAGTTAAGAAAGTTAAAAGGCGTAGAGAGAAAAACAATGCCTAATCAAGTAACAGAAGGAAGTCAGAATGCGTGTTATAAGCTCATATATAAAAATCTTCAGAATTTAACAGTAAAACTTAGCAATACTTTTTGCTGAATAATTGAGCACGGCCACCAGGGGCAATTGGGCCATCCCTGGTGGAAGGATGCAATGGAGATGCCAAAAACAAAGAAATCTGGCCATTTAGAGCTTCATTGTACTTTTCTTTCTTTCTTTTTTCTGTTTTTGGTCATTAATGCAAAGAAGATTTCGTGCTAAATGCCTTTTAGATAAATCAAACAAAAAGCATCGCAGGTACTATATAAATAAACACTAAAATACACGTGTATACACACACAATTGTACACATTTTATACACAGTTGTTACACCTATACATACATAGAAAATACACTGTTATGTTGGAATTAATTTGTGACACGTGTAATGCGTAGCACGTTGATTAAGTAAACACGAATTAATCATAAGGTGGACATTATGTATGATAATTTTATATGTCATGTCACGTAATAATATTAATTATTGCGTAAAACATCCACATGTTAAGTAATCACCGGGGCGTGCTCCTGGATGTATAGTATAGTGTAAAATGGTAACCTTGAATATGTAGAAGTCATATGGTCAAAGACCGTGATGGATGGGCTCAAAGTGCGAAGACCATAAAGTGTACGACGTCTGGTCCCCCAGGGGCGACAACCCACGTGTGGTTAGTAGAAAATTGTTGGTACATATTATTAAATATTAAATATTATTTCATATTAAAATAATAATATTTATTATTAAATATTAAATAATATTTAATATTGGATAAAGATCACTTGATGATAACATCAAGTATATCCTCCTTTGGTGATAAGATGAGAAAGAGTCCTCATCAATAAAGGAAAAGGATTTAGTTGTCATCACAACTCCAAATCCTATCACCATCAGGATTCTCCCTCTATTTCAAGGAGGAGGTTCTTCGCCTCCTCACACACATTAGAGAGGGCATCCGACCATTATAGAGAGAAAAGGGGAGTGGCAACCTTTTTCTATACATTCCACATCGCCGAGAATGTTGAGAAATATGTTTGGATAATTTTCAAAGTCATGATTTTAAGTGGTTAATACTTAAAAATGTCATACATGGTGTTATATGTGATTAAAAGTTGAAAAAGTTGACATCGGTCTCTCAGGTTGTTGCACATCGATCGATATCTAGGGTTTTTAGAAATAATTTTCTAAAATGTAATAAAATGGTTGTTTTCATTTGTACATGATTTATACATGTTCATTATGTGCTTATTATGTGTTTTTGGTGATTATTATTGTCTTGTGACTAACGTGCCTTGGAAGTTTCTACAACTTACCAAAAAGGGCAAAATTGGTATTTCGAGTTTTGTAGGAACATGATATGGTGGAAATATTTCAAGAGCATATTCTTCTACTATTTATGATGACAAAGTTGGTATCATGGTTATTTCTGACAATCGGAGTCATTTCTGGAGTTTTCTCACACCAGGGGTATTTTGGTCATTTCACCCCCGAGGGTATTTTTGGTATTTTCACTCAAGGAATCTCTTGAGCATACTATTATCTTCATTCTGGAGCTGTGTTATTGTTATTTTGAAGATAATATGGTGATCTTATATCTTATTCTCTCAACCGATGGTATTATTGACTATAGCTGGATATGTGACAATTTAAGATGTCACATTCTATTTTTTCTTGAAGACCCTCTTATATATGTTATAAGAGGATATTTATCATCATTATTCAGAGATATTAAAGGTGTCAAAGGTGTGGAAATATTCTTGACATATAAGAAGAAATATTGGGGAATTTCGGTGTTACACGTTGACATAATCTTGTCTAGTGTTATCTATTTATTTCTTCTTCAAAAATCTGAGTTGCTACACTTATATATATGTGGAAAAACGTGATTAATAAGGTGGATATGATGTGGAGTTCATTTTATGAGTTGGAGACAAATGGACCAACCAAAAAGGAGCTAGTTGGCAAAATTGCCAACTTGGAAATTTTAAATATAGCCAACGACTATAGACTTTTCTTGGTGTATTTTCAGCAGATTTTTTGAAGTCAAATGAAGACTTCACATGTCCTATTAAGGTGCTTGAAGTTGGGGATAATTTGGTGGTATTATCCTTTCTTATTTTATTAAGGAAAAACAAATATATTTTTGGAAAATTTGAAAGTAGCCAAACGGCTACTAGGCTGTTTTTGACCAGATTTTTGGTTTTGAAAAGGTAAATTCCACATGCCTATTATCTTTCTAAAAAGTTGAGAAGATGATGGAGTTGTTATGGTGCTATTATCTTCACATTTTCAAGATAATTCTAAGTCACTTTTAGTTGAAAATTTCGGCCAACATTATTTTGCCAAGGTGGACCAATCATTGTGTATTATTTTGCCAAGTGTACAAAGCCAACCAATGATGAGAAGACATTTGGATGAAGATGATGACACATTGGCATTCTTATCTTCAAGGCTCATTTCACACTTATAAATAGAGGCAATGGTGAAGAAGATGAAACACACTTGAAGCTCACAAGCATTCTATGGCTTTCATATTCATCTTCTTGTTCTTGTTGTTGTATTTTGTTGTAGCAAAGGTGTTCTTGATATTTTTGTTGAGCTACAAGCCTCTTGAGCTTCATTTGTAATATTGATTAGCCATCTTTATAAGCCTACACCAATAGGTGTTAGAGGTGTTGCAACTAAGTGTTGCTTAGAAGGTGATTATCCAAGTCTTGAGTAGGGTTGGTGTATAACCCAAGGATCAAGCTTGGCTCTTGTTGTAAGGTGTTCATTTCATAGTGAAATCCAAGAAAAGGTGTTTCTTGGGACTGGAGTAGGTCACATTGACCAAACCAGGATAAATCCTCGGCGTTCTTCTCTTGTTTCTTTATTTCTGTTTTCTGTCCGTTTTTGACTGCAGTTTTCACACAATTTCTCATAATTTGAAAAAATAGCTAAACATTTTTAAAATTCTTGATTTTTGGTGGAGTTATACTTCAGACGGTTAGCTTTCATTTGCAATAAGAATCACTTGATTTGAGCAAGGGAAAGTTAGTCTTTCGGTCTTTGCAAGATAACTGCTCCAATTTGGCTGCAACCTGACCAGTTTTGAGAAAACTTAAATTCTGTATTTTTCAAGAATTGTTTAAGGTCAGGGCCTTTTGGAAACTTTATCTACACATCCTAAGGAGTGTTTTGATGTAAAGTTCAACTTTTTTGGTTGAATATTCAAAGAGAAACACGTTTTGCAAAATCAGCGACATTCTGTCCAATTCTGTCCAGATTGACCATTTGAATCTTTTTATTTGTTTGAAGGGCCAACGATCTTATTTTTGTCTGATTTTTGGACAGAGTCTTGTTAGCTCATTGAAGTTCAATTCTGGAAAGTTTCATAATTTTTGGAGTTGTGTACAATTATTTGTGAATTTTTGAAAAACGGGTTCTGAATCTGAAGTGGTCTCAGATTCTGTTTTCAAAGGGGATTTTAACAAAGGGTTGTAGTGTAATTTCCGATAACCACTATTCACCCCCCTCTAGTGGTGTTTATTGCAGGTGCACGGTCCAACACTAACCTCTCTATCGGGTAAAGTAGTGAATTGTTGAATCTGTTTAAAGGGTGCATAAACAATTGGTGAGAGGTCGTGAATCCTTGGTTCACGCCAGATTCATCAAGCAGCAGGAGCGTACGTGGTCAGCAGATCAACATCAAACATGGAGCAAGGTAAAATTCCATCGTATGTTACTTTGCACAGTGATTCGATTAAACAGTCATTAATTATATATTTATCTAATGAATCCAACATGTTATAGTTTTATTTTCCACGTAATAAGTCATTGATTTAGTGATTGGACCGCTATAGCCGTTACTCTAGCAGTTGGCATTATAGCCATTGGCTTCCTAGGTCAGTTGTGGCCACTGCCTGCATATAGTGTGTATCCCTCATAAAAGAGGATCGTTTATATATTTGAAACTAAGTTTATGAATAATATTTTATTCAACTTTTTATATAGCATCAGAGCCACCATCATCTTCCTTTCTCTTAAAAATGTATTTTAAATAGGGCTACTTTCCCATCTAAAATTAGTGAAACTGACACAACTTTCACTCTTGAAAACCTTCAGGAGCAAGGTCTAATGCCTCTTCTACCTTTGACGAAGCTCTCATCATGATTTCTTATAATAAACTTAGTGGATACAGCTACCTATCATGGAGCAACACAGTTGGAACGTTTATCACTGGCAGAGCCAAGAAGGATTATCTTTTTCAGATGTAATCACTTATGTCCCTACAGATTCAAAGTTTAGAAAATTCAATGATACTGTCATGGCTTATAGGTCAACGACCCATGATATAGTGATAACTTCATACTTTATGCTACTACAGCTGAGATTTGGTCAGCTGCAAGAGAAATATACTCAAAAAAAGATAACACATCTGAGTTATAGATACTTGAGGCACAACTTCAAGACATTAAGCAGGGAGACCTACCTGTGAATAGATATTATATCCAGTTGGCATGACTTTGGCAACAGATCGACATCTATGAGCCACATAAGTGGAATTGTCAAGCTGATGATCTGCTTCACAAAAACATACTAAAACCAAAAGAGTTTGGATTTTTAACTTGACTTCATGAGGATTTTGATGTTGTGAGGAGTAGAATACTTAGCATTAAACCTATGTCAAGTTTAAACACCGATTTCTCTTAAATAAGACATGAGGAAAGCAAGATTAAACTCATGATGAGATCACTCTCAACTCTTGCAATTGAGAGATCAGCCTTGATAGCAGAAAAATCTCAAATTGAACATGCTGGACTTTAGTACATTACTTCTAACTCTTAAGGTTCAACACTTGTATCCAAAAAGTAAGAACTCCTATACATAGTAGCAAACCTTTTTTACAGATACTGCAAGAAATATGGGCATTTAATACATGAATGTTGGAATCTCCGTAGAAAACCAAGAGAAGGAAGGACATCGGGACCAACCCCTCGAGATAACAGAAATCTCACAGTGTAAACTCAGTAAGCATCCGTGGCGATACTCGCATAATGCATGAGATTTCCACTTTACTAACAGTGTCAGACAGAGGCTTTACTCTATCTATTAAGTAAGAAATCGGTTACTTAACAACTTATACCAATAAAGCCACCATGGCAAGTACATGTAACTTATCAAAGAGTAACTTATATTCCTTGATTATTGATGCTAGGGCATCAGATTATATGACAAGTAATAGCGATCTCCTATTGTGTTATAAACCTTTTTCTATTCTTAAAACTGATAAGATAGCCAATGGAGTATGCATACAAGTTATTAGAAAAAGAAAGATCAAAATAATAGATACATTTACTCTATACAATGCATTACATGTGTCCTTTTTAAGTTCAACCTGATATCAATAGGAAAGATAACTCAAGATAATGAATTTTTTGCTAGGTTCTTATCCTCAGAGTGTTATTTTCAAGAGAAAACTTTGAAGAGGATGATTGCCAATGCTAAAAAATTAAATGGTCTCTTTATTTTATAAGCTGAAGAACAAGATCAATTCTAAAAATCAGATAGTATAACTATGCTTAAACAAGAGAGGCTTAGTTGATATATTGAATAGAACTTTCATTGCGTTCATCCCAAAATGTAAGTCTCCGGTTCTTCCTTCTAAATTTCCCGCTATTAGCTTATGCACCTCTACATATAAAATCATGTTGCGGGTGATCATAAATTGATTGAAGTCTGTCATGCCTATGCTTGTTTTAGCTAATCAAAGTGCATTTGTTTCCGGTCGCTTGATTACTAACAACGCTATAGCCGCCTTCAAGGGGTTCCATTCAATGAAAGCAAATCAATTTGGCCGTAATAACCATGTTGTAGTTAAACTTGACATGGAAAAGACGTTCGACCGCGTCGAATGGCCTTATATCGAATCAATAATGAGACGACTGACCTTTCTAGAATCCTTTATCTCTCTAATACTGCGATGCGTGAGCACAATTTCCTATCAGATCCTGATAAATGGCATTTCAACAGCACCTTTCAAGCCTTCCAGAGGCATTAGACAAGGAGACCCCCTCTCACTTTTTCTTTTTATTATTTGTGCCGAAGGCTTCTCAGCCATGATAAGGAGAGCGGAACAATTTGAATCTTTAAGAGGTTTGAGGTTTGGATCCTCTAGTCCTTCTCTCTCGTATTTATTTTTGCAGATGATAGCTTGAATTTTCTAAAGGCAGACTTAAATGTTTGCCCTAGATTTAAGGAAATCCTCCATTTCGATAAGGCGATATCAGGGCAGATGGTGAATCTTGCGAAGTCATCTCTTCATTTTAACAAATGCGTGGAGGTAAGCCGACAAGAGGAGATTATCACAATGTTAGGGATCCCAAAAGGTGACAGCAAAGGAAAATACTTGGGATTACCATTTATGACTGGTCGCTCTAAGAAGGAAAAATTCTCCTTTGTCCGTGACAAAGTATGGAAGAAAATGAGCGGATGGAAACATCGATTCTCATCACCGGCTGGGAAAGAAATTCTTATAAAGTCAGTCATTCAGGCTATTCCAACATACGTTATGCAATGTTTCGAACTACCAAAGAATCTCTTCTCAGACATTGAGGCCCAAATTCAAAAGTTTTACTGGAGCTCAAATGATAGTAATAAAAAAAGTCTACTAGAAGGCATGTAAGGATTGCTGCATCTCAAAGGATAACGGTGGGCTGGGTTTACGTGACTTGGAAGCTTTTAACTATGCAATGCTCGCGAAACAGGTGTGGAGGCTTATTAGAAACCCAGGTACCTTGTTGGAAAGCATTCTGCAAGCAAAGTATTGCTTCACTTCTTGTCTGCTTGACTGCGAAGGAAATCAGAGGTCGTCATACTTTTGGCAGAGTCTTCTTAAGGGCAGAGATCTGTTAAATAAGGGTCTTCGGTGGCAGATTGGTCGAGGCGACGATGTGTATGTATATAATGATCCTTGGCTCTCGGCGCCTCCAAGCTTCCGACCAGTTGTTACAGCTAAAAGCCTCCATCCTCAGACCCGGGTGATCGACCTTATCTCCCCTATTTCAGGTGATTGAGCAAGCTAAGAGCTCAATTTTATGATTTTGAATGTGAAAAGATCTTGAGTTTGCCTTTGTTGAGACGTGATCCGGAAGATCGCTTAATCTGGCATTTCAATTCTAAAAGGGTGTATGCTGTAAAATCGGGCTATTATTGTGCATTAGAGGACAGTCGAAGCTGCATGGCGTATCCGAGCCTTTCCAGCTCTGCCCCACTTCCGCGGACAGTTCTAAGGACAATGTGGAAAGCTCCTCTCCTGCCAAGAGTTAACTTTGCCTGGCGTTTGCTCCATGATTCCATCCCAACATGTACGAACTTGCAAAAGCGAGGGCTTGCTCCCTCAACCTGTCTTGTTTGCAGTGGCACAAATGAAACTTTAGTGCACATTTTTCAGAGCTACATTATCCCGCAGGCCGTGGCTAAAATTCCTAGTGTGGCGGCTAGGTGGCTTACGAGGGAGGCTTCAAGTCTCTTAGATCTCCTAAAGAAAATCTTGGATGATGGAAGTATGGAAGATTTTGCAAAATTCATGAATTTATTATGGTATGCATGGAAGGTTAGATGTTCTTTTATCTTTGAGCGAAAGAGTGTTTGACCATCAACTCTAATTGCAAACACTGAGAGTGCGACAATGAAGTATATCGAGCCTCAGCCTAAGGAGCTTTCCTTCCCTTCAACACCTGAATTGAACATCAAATGGAAGACCCATGATATTGGATTTGTTAAAGTTAACGTCGATGCGTCTCTTCAAGAAGGTAAGGCTGGTATGGGTGCTGTCTTCAGAGATAAGAATGGTACATTGCAAAGGGCATTTTCTAAGCTGTTGAAAAGAGCATTCGAGCCTGAAAATTCTGAGCTGCAAGCCATTCTACAGGGCCTTAAATAAGCCTTTATTAATGGCTTCTCCAATGTAGTGATATAGGGGGACTGTCTTTCTGCTTATCTGAGACTTACTTCTATTGGAGAAGACCTCTCGCTAAATGGATCTTTAGCTGACAATATCCGATCCTTAGCCTTTTGCTTTGACAGAGTTGTTTTCTCGCATGTCAAACGTGCAGAAAATGTGTCGGGACATCTACTATCTCGTAGAGGTTTAGAACATGATTGCTTTATCGAATGGAATAGTCATTTGCCAAATGATGTAACTGCCGTCTTGGCACACGATCTATTATAAATAAAATTTCCCTTTGTTATCAAAAAAAAGATAGTATAACTAAAGTCTATTCATGTAGTAGTGTTAAACCTAGTTCTTATAATATTTTGCTTCCGCATAGGAGATTGAGACATCTCAATTTTATATACTTAAAGAAATTAATGCCAAAATTGTTCATGAAAATTGATCATAATGATGTGTTTTTTTGAAGTATGTCAATTAGCAAAATATTCTAGAACCAAATACCCTGCAAAAGCATACACCGCCACTTAAACATTTAATTTAGTGCACTCAAACATATAGGGTCCTTCCAGAGTCACTAACATGAATGGAACTAGATGGTTTCTCGCCTTTGTTGATGATCAAACAGGAGTTATTTGGTTTACTTAGTGAAAAATAAAACTAAAGTAAAACAAATGTTCAAGAACTTTATTAATTTGATTAGAAATCAGTTTGGTGTCACACCTTCATAATGTTGAGACCCAAATAATTTGTTTGTGCCTTCACTTCTTTTATTCTTAAACATCTACCAATAGTTAATTAACTTTGGTTGGTAATGTAAAGTAGGAAGTAAAATACAAAACAATCAATAACAAATTTCTTCAATTTCATGTGTCAATTTGAGAAAGAAAAACATAAGGAAGTAATAAAAAGGAAAAATGTTCTATCGGATCTAACACTTTTACATCAGTTTTTCGACTATATGTAACTGGATAGCAATAAGGTTATTAATATTCAAAAGATAGATAGAATAAGCAGCTGCATGAAACTTGGGGAGGAAGAAAACATCAGCAGATTTGACAATGCCAACAAGAAAGACCAATTTGCGAGTTTCTCTTGGCCTCGAGTCATCGACTGTCGTTCGAAGTTTGAATTTAATTTGACTATTAGTATATTTGCCTTCATACGTGATATATTCCTCAAGCTAAATAAAAGTCGTTTGTGTTGCATTAGTCTTTGGCATTTGCAAATAGTCAGGGAAATGGCCGAATCATTTCGCGATCTGATGTACGTAGCCTTACTTTACACTTTGTCTAAGAAGCTGTTTCCACCACTCGGACCCGTAACTTCAAAGTCACAATGTAACAACTTACCAGTTGCTCCAAGGTCGAGCCTCATTCCTTAAGCTAAATATATTGCTAATTTCGTTTTCAAAAAATCGTTTTCTTTAACTTTCTTCTTTTTTTATAAATTAAAACAAGAAACAACTTGACTCATCATTTGTTATTCGCAGATATTTAATACTCATTTCATCTAAAAAAATATTGTCCTCATTCCTATTTTGTTTTTTCTAAAAAATACTATTTACTTTCTAAAAATAATAAGTATTAGCAGTCACTTTTTCTACTACACTCCAATTAACACTTATATGATTTTTTTGTAGTTTATTTCAAAATAACCAATTAAAGTAGAATAATAATAGCCACAAAGTTTTATTTCTTTAAATTATTATTATTATTATTATTATTATTATTATTATTATTATTGTTGTTGTTATTATTATTATTATTATTATTATTATTATTATTATTATTATTATTATTATTATTATTATTATTATTATTTCTCTTGTTGGTTAACCTTCCTAGTTTCCCTCATCTTGGATACAACGAGTTTTGGATAGGTGCAGCTGTTTCCTAATTACGACCAACAAATTGACACAAAGCAAAAAGTCTAAGGCAGTGGTCAAAATATTCTGAAAAATATTTACACTATTATATATTTGATGTAACCATCCTTTCGATAAAGCCTACTGTAATAGTCTCCGAATGAGATATGCTACCAGATTTTATTTAAATTGTTGTCACTTATGAAAAGTCATTACGTCATAGTTCTGTCACATAATATCTTAAACAAATCTATCTCATGTTTTACGTACAAGGTAAAACTGCGACATCATGATAGTCCAAACTCGTGTTAGAAACAATTTTTATTTGGAGAGGATCCAAACTCGTGATTAGGACCTTTATATATCGATTATAATGTTATTTTTCTATGAGAAAAGGGTAAACGAAAATAATAAAAAACTGTGGTCTATTTTGAGCTGACTAATAATAATAAACTCACTTTTCAGCCTACACCTAGAAATTGGCAAACGTTATTTAATGTCGGAGGTGTGAGCCCCTATGTGTCCGATTGAGATCGTTTTACCCCTTTCCCTCTCATCCCTTTTGGGACCGTCTGCCACGTGACACACAGGAAGGATGATGAGGCTGGATGGGGGTCACACGTATCCAGCCTCACCACTCCCCCTGTATGCCACGTGTCGGGTGGTCATTTAATACCCTTAAAGGAGGTCAGGTGATCCTTTCCCCTATGTGTCACTCCTGCACCTTAACCTCTACTAGTTTGTTTGGATAAAAAAGCATACACTATTGCTATTTCACTTTCAAAAAAATTATATAAAATTTATAAATCAGATCCTTTAACAGTTTTTTAATTAAGAAGTTAGTATTCATAAAAGGTTCAAATTCTCTGTCTATTAGAATGGAGGTACTGTTTGTATTTATTTCCCATTCTTCAGATCCTATCAATAATTTTTACTGTCATTGAGATATAATAGGTATGGTTGTTTTTGTTGTTAAATATTAAAACTCACTCTCATAAATATATAAAAGATATAAATTAGATTGTTTAATAGTTTTTAATCAATATTTTGATAATCAAGATTTTGATTTGGATGACACTTGGATACCAAACACGCAACCTATCGTACTTCTTCCTGTTTGCTGTACTACTTATTTGCTGCAACAATATCCATTTGCATCTTCAAGAAGCGGTACTCCTCTCACTACCTCTACTGCTCTACTGCTGCGCTCACAATATTTCTACTGCAGTAATTGTGGTTTTTTCCGTTTCATTTCCTTCCCATGAAGCCAATTACTGCAGTTTAATAGTCGATTCTTTTGCCCTTAATCCTTTGTTACTATTATTATTATATAATTATACATATGCACACAAGTGTATATATATATCCCTATATATTGTGGGCAACAGGTGGGTGGGGGAGAAGAGAAAAGGGGTTGTGAAAATGGAGATCTCTGCGGGAGTTGTTATAGTTCCATTGGGCGTTCTTTTTTTCATCTCTGGCCTCGTCATCAACGTCTTCCAGGTTATTTTCTGCTTTTTAAGACCCTTTTTGAGGAAATGATTAGAGCAGGGACTTTTAACCTGGAATCATTGCTATGGTGGTTCCCCCCCCCCCCCAACCCCGCATTTTATTGGGAATTTTATGGAGTTCTTGTGAATGATGATCTAACTTAGAAACATGTGTGTTCTTTTTCCCATTTCGCTTAAATGGGTTTCTGTGCTAGTTAGTTATTCCCTTTTTTATTTGTTATATTCAGGTGTTTATCTGGGTATAATATTTATTAAGGTTTTCTACTGTAAAAGATGTGTTTTTGTTTGAATGTGTTCTACTTTAAGCTTGGTTTGAGGTTTTATCATTTTAAAGAAAGAAAAGGTGGGTATTGGGAGGCCTATGTTTGGATGATTAGCTGAAGTTTGTTTTACCTTTTGGCATAACATTTGCAGGCTGCAGTTTTTGTACTTGTACGGCCGATATCAAGGACATTGTACAGGAAAATTAATAGGGTGTTAGCTGAACTTTTATGGTTGGAGCTTGTTTGGATTGTAGATTGGTGGGCAGGAGTTAAGGTACTGATTTTTGTCAATATATATTTTTTCTGTAATTGATTTTTTGTCAATATTATTGAGTTCCATTCCACAGTTTCTTGATAATGTGATATCCGTTAATACCAAATCGAGTTAACTGGATATCATTTTTTGTTTATTCTATTCATAGGATGTCTTGACATTTGTTCTCAGTGGTGTGTAATGCATTAGCTTGTTGCTGAGGGGTAATATCAGCCACATTTGTTTTAAATAAAGTTGTTGAACGCTGAAACTTCACAATTAAAACAATAGGTGTCTTCGTCATGACTTTTGTGAAGTAATTACTTGAAGTTTCCTTATCTCATATCCTCTGTACAGTTTTTGTAGAAGTAGATTCAGGATTATTTGATTTGCATTAAATAGACCGTTGAGTTAAATTTGGTATCTGTTTGTGCTCATTCTATGAAGAGTATGTCTTGACATTTGTTCTGAGTACTGCATAACATGTTAGCTTGTTGCTGAGGGTATAGCTGCCTAATATGATTTTAGATAAGTTACTGAAAAGATAAGTCGTCTTCTTTGCAACCTTTGCGGAGTAATAAGTTCGAAATTTCCTGCTGGGAGCCTTGCCAAAACTTGCTAGCCAGCACATTTAACCCCTTTGTGGAATGTTGCTTGATTTCTATCGCTCAAGGACAGTTTAATTTGGAAGATGCGACCCTTCCTCCTACAAAAAATTTGAGCCATAGGTGTGTGCCTCCTAATCGGGACTGGAGGGGCTTGAACACTGATGGAATTTTTTTTGAAAGAAAAGATTTTATTCCCTTTGTGGAGTTTATAGGCAGATCTAAGTGTATTTCATGAGCGGAACATGTTTAGTGTAAAATTAGGAGATTGTGGAAAGCTCAAAGTGGAAAAAGCTAGCCCAAGTGGCAGTCTTAGAAACTAATATGGAACTTTCTTTTCTTTAGCTCTATAATAACACTGCCTACACAAAAGAGATGTATTAGAATTTATTTTTGTTTGAAGCAAAGGTGCTAGGCAGCATAGCAAAGTTCTGAAAGTTTTTGAGTCATGCTGAAAGCATTAAGATAAAAGGAAGAGAAAGAGACAAAGCTGGTAGAAAATAAAAAGAGGCCGGGAGGCAGAGCATTGCTTTACGTAGGTTGCATATTTTTCTTTCAGTCTAGATCGCCTTTGGTTGAAAAGCATTTGTTAGGTGGTGGCGTGGTGCGCCTTTTGGATGCATATTGCTTTGTGCTTTTATTATAATTCTGATTTGTCATTTCCGTTTGGTAGTTTCTTCTATGTTGTATGGTAACCCAACTTTTGTATTCCATAATGTTTCAGGTACATTCACTTAATTTCTTTCCATCTGGGCACGTTGGTTGTCATGATATTTACTTTCCATCATAAATAATTTTACTGCAGATTCAGCTATACACGGATTCTGAAACTTTTGAGTTAATGGGTAAGGCACACTTTTGGTTGCTGCATTCCTTCCACTAAGTTGTACTATTTGTTCAATAAAAACACAATCACAGGACATGTCAAGTACTCTTGTAATGCTATTGTCTTCAGGTAAAGAGCACGCGCTTGTCATTTCTAATCACAAGAGCGATATCGATTGGCTTGTTGGATGGGTTTTGGCTCAGGTCTGTCATACTTTTTCTATATCCCTTTGATTTCACTTTACGGCTCAAGTATGTGTGGCTAGGATAGTCATGTGGGATGCTGTCTCTTGGCTAATTTGTAGATTTTTCCAGCATTCAATCCTCTTAGTAATGGATTACTGAGTTGAGTTGGATTATAATGTGAGTGTAGTGTCTTATCCAGGTGCATTGTGGTAGCTGAGTTCTTGGGAAATTAAATACAAACAGATATTTAAAAATCTGCGGCATAAACGAACTTGCTCATCTGTCAAAAAGAAAAAAAATAAAAAAAAGAGAAGTAGAAAAAGAAAAATGTCAAGTATTATTGACTTACTCCTTTCTATGTCGTCCTGCTGTCATCTGGCTTACAATCATGATTTTTCAATGCTTCCTTGACAGCGATCGGGGTGCCTTGGTAGCACATTAGCAGTGATGAAGAAATCATCAAAGCTTCTTCCTGTATGTACATATTTCAAGTCTCTGTTTACTTGATAGTTTGTTTGATAATTTTCTTCTAGATATATTCTTATTAACTTGCAAGGTTCCCCGCGTGGTGGAAATTTCAAATGATTTTTTGTGGTAACCTGGTTACAAAATGCTTGCCCATTTTAGGGGGGCAAAATTCATGAGTGATGAGGGGAAAAAGAAAAAGTTGCTTCCAGCCACTAAAATATTGATGTGCCCAATTTCATGTCTTGTGTCTATTGTGACCATTTGATTGAACCCAGCTTTCTTACATTTTTTTTATAGGATATAGGAAAAAAGGTTAAGTCTTTTTGTGATTTTTATTGATAACAAATTGCTGAATATTCTATCTTTATATTTGTTCATCTTATATTAAGTGTTATCTATAATTGCTTACTTATTTCTTTTTTGAAAACCAACAGAGAAAATGAGCTCTTTCAACATTACTTAACAAAAAAAAAAAAAAAAAAAAGAAAA